>OX451217.1:86301608-86459347 GCA_949628195.1 Phasia obesa
TACGTACGACCGGTCTTTTAAGGTTCCTACATGCACGGCATAATGAATAATCTGATTGAGCAGTTGCGTCGAGGTCTTCCAGGTAATTTTTCAGAGATGCTACTCTTCGAGATTCTAGCAGCTGTCTTAGTCGTTTCGTGCAATCTTTAAGTCTAGATTGAGTTGAGGGAGATCTGTGTGCTTGCCACTCTCTTCTAATTTTTCTTTTTTCAGCCAAGAGCCCCTCGACATCTACAAAATAAATTTGATTGTATCTAGCTGGTTGTCTGGTTTCTGTCGCATGTTGGGCAGCTGATTTAAGGTTTTGATCAAAATAAATTAGACTCTGGTGCACATCTTCTGTGTTCTTAGCGGTAAGTTTTCCGAACAATGAGTACTGAGATACTTTTTATATTTCAACCAATTAATGCTTGTGCAAGTTGTTGGCGACACGATATTTTGCTGATTCCATATATAGACAATAGTGGGTGAATGATCTGAGGATAATTCGAGTGACACTTCAACCTTAATCATTTCTCTCGAAATACCTTTAGTCACGCCAAAATCAATAACATCAGGTATTTTTTGTCGATCAGTAGGCCAATAGGTGGGTTGTCCACTTGATATCACATTCAGACGCATTTTCGAAATTGTATCAAACAAAACACGACCTTTTGGAGTTATTAGGCGTGATCCCCAAAACGTATGTTTAGCGTTGTAGTCGCCTGATGCTATGAAACAGGGACCTAGTGATTTGAAAAAGTTGATATATTGACTCTCTGATATTGAAATCTAGAGGTGAATAAATCGAAGAAATAACAAAGTTTTGATGATATTCTTCAATACAGATGTTTGTTGCTTGAAGGTAGTCCTCACAAAGTCACACAGTAAATGATGTTTAATTCGAGCCCTTATTAGTATTGCTGAACCACCACATGCTCTGCCACGGGGGTCTTTAGTGTCATATAATATATAGCCATTGATTTTAAAAAAGCTATTTGTTGTTAAATGAGTCTCTGAAACCCATCATGACATCAATTTGTTGGTTCTTCAAGAAGTACTCGAGTTCATTTTTGTGTTGGCGTAAGCCGTTTGCGTTCCAGAAACATATTTTAAACAGTTCATGGTTTGTTAAGTACGCCTGCAACATCATAGATTGCATGCGAACCATTTCTTGCATCATGCTGCTCATAAGAGCTCATAAAACTGTTTAACGAATGCACTAATGTCTCGATACTTGCTTCGAGACGATTGTAGTTACCAGATGGAGTTTGTTCTTTAGCTTCTGGATGCATATTTGGGGTAGAATTGTTTGTAGGTGTCGCTTTGTGTGTTAATACATGATTGGATTTTAATATATCCGCGTATGAAACATGTTGGTTGTGGGTTGAGCTAACTGAGGGTAATGAGCAGTTGCTTGGTATTGTGGCTGCCTAGCAGGAGTATTTAATTTCTGAGTTGACTTCCTTACCTCAGAAAAAACTGGACAGCCTCTGTAGTTAGCAGTGTGATTTCCACCGCAATTGCTACATTTTTTAACCTTGGAGTCATCCTTTGGTTTGTCGCATTGGGCGGAACAATGAAGCTCTCCACACACAACGCAAAACCGGAGGCAACTTGCAGTAAGCCCTTGTATGGCCGTATTCTTGGCAATTTAAACACTGAACGGGTCCTGACCGCTTATGTGGTTCCTCTACACTTTTCCTGCGGTGTAACAGATATTTTAGATTATAAATGGGATGCGTTTCGTTCTTCTTTAATCTAATATCCCCAGGTTCCAGTTCAACGCGAAATAAAGGTTGAGGGACACGCTCTCGATTTCTGAGATTATCAACGCTTTTGACTTTAATCCTGCTTTTTGGAGGCCAGCTTTTATTTCCACTGGATTAACATATGAGTCTACACCTTTGATGACTACCTGTGGCCTTTGCTACTCTTCAGCTGATAGGTATTAAAGTTCTTATTGCAGCTTTCAAACTCCTTTACTGCTTTACGATAACTACTTTCGTCTATAAAATGAATTTTGTTTCATCAATGTTACCACGCTTGATTGGAATTACATAGAATGAATTTTTCCCCGATAACTGAAATTAACTTATTTATTAATTCAATCGAATTTTTTTCCCTTAAAAAAATTGGCGGTGGTTTAAACGACTTGGGTGCCGTTTTTTGTTCACTTGTTTCGTTATCTAGAATAGCAAAACGATTTTGGGAACTTATTCCGTTAGCCTGCTTATCTTTAAGTACTTTGGACATTGGTGCAATCTGCGAAGATTTAGGGCTTCGACCTCTTTTCAACACATTTATATATCTGTCCATTCCCACTTGAGTCTTAGGTTTTTATGCACTATCCATATTACTGTTGGTAACACTGTGTTCAGAAGGCGACTTGTTTGTAGTTATATTATTGTCATCGCTTAGCAAAAGCGACGAACAAGATTGGGCACGTATAACTTGCGTAGAATTTACACACAAATTATTTTCAGTTTTTTTGTCTTTATTTAATACAATATTGTCTACATTTTGTTTGCTTACATTAAAGAGGCCCATTAGCCCTTATTGTTTTTGTTTTATTTTTAAAGTAGCAATTCATAATGCCGTTGTAAAAAATAAAGAGAAAGAAAGAAATAAAAATTACAGACAACTTTGTTGTTGTATTAAAACAAGTTTGTTTTTTTGTTATTATTTGAAATTATTCATACAATGTATGTTTTGTTTTTTGTTAATGCGAGCTAAAAAAAATCGCGTCCGCACTTATCAACGCCAAAAACAGAACTGAAAACTATTTTATGATTGACGCAAGTATTATGGGCAAAAGTTACATTACTTTTAAAAGCTGGACGTGCATCTCTCTCCTGCATTTTATTTCATTAGCTGCTAAATAATTAAACAAAGGGCGGACATTATGATCTAATAATTTGGAAACCATTATGAACAAAAAGGCCGCAAATTTACTTTAACTCATGTTTGATAAGGAGACTTTGTCTTCTCCAAAAGCTTAATTTTTTTATTAATCATTTCTTCTCACTTTAGTTTTAACACACGTAAAAAAAATAAGAAGCTTTCATGAAGAAAAAGGAATAGCCCGCGAAAATCTTTTAACTATACCTTATATTTTCATAAAAAAGATGGTGAGTTAGCGGGAAAAAATAAAGTATATAGAAACTTGTGGAAAAATGAAACAAGTAGTTAGGATTGTATACAGGCAAGAGATTGAAATTAATTAAAAAATGAAAAGGAAGTGTGCGGAGACAGCGACGGCTTAAACTTGAAAAAAAACTAAGAACGTTTGGAAAGAAAGAAAATAAAAACCAAAATAAGTTTAAACTGCGTTAATGTGTTGTAATTGAACATATTTTCTCGCGAGGAAGCGCTGCAGAAAATCATCGGACCTACCCAAATGCAGAAGAAAATGTCCAGGTTAGAAATTTGAATTGCAAATATGAATTTTAATGCCAAATGAGAAACTTTAAGTGCAAACAAATAAGAAATTTTGATTCGGAATAAAGCGAATAAGAAAAAAAACTCAATCTTTAAAAGTAATTCACACAAAGTTCTGTGGTGAAAAAAATATAAAATCATCGACGAATATACATATATTCCGCAACCAAGTTACAACAATTCAAATAATTTCCGTTTAGAAAGGAAGGCTAATAAGCTTAACTTTTCTACACATACATATATTTTTAAATAAAACATTATAGAAAAAACAATTAACAACATAAAATATCTCCATGTTAGCGAATGGGTTAAATACATTTACTTCAATACATTTTATTAGGGTTCGATTAGGAAGGACATTTTATTTGCTAATTAAAAATCCTATACATCGGTGGTTAAAGACAAGCGGAATTTAATTAACTTTATCTTTCGCTTCATCAAAAAAATTTTTAATTTGGATGTAAATTGTGTTTAAGAGAAAAAATACACATTATATTTGTAGAATAATACAATCGCGGCGAAAAAAAGTACAACTCTGGAATAAAAATACGTACATTTTGTATTTGTATAAATCATTTTAGGATGTCAAAACAAAAAATGTTAGTACATTTTGACACTTTAAGATGAAGACAAACAATAATCACCTGAGCTCTCTAGTTTACCTGTTATGAATTCGCCATGGTGAATTCAATTAAAAAATTACATAAAACAACTAAAATTTTCATTCATTTCATTTCGCATGAAAACGTTGCGCAAAACATAAAATTTTGTATATCCTTTCCGTATTGAACCAAAATAATCTTATTTCTGTATTTTTAAATGTAGGAATGTTTTCACAACTAGCCAACGAATAGCTAAATTTGGCATATTATCGGTCAAATAGTCATTCAGTTTTTTTTTTTATTATTATAACAACATACATCCATACATACATACATACATGTACGATAAGCTAGATTTGACCGATAAGTAAACGAGTAGATAATGTTACGAGTATCTTTAATTTTTACTGTAAGGTTTAATAATTTAAATTTGCATGCATTGCTTTGATATTTTGGTCCGTTTTCTGCCCGTATGTTCTTCCGAGGTTCATTGTGACATTTTGTAAAAAGGCGGCTCAAAGTCTATAACTTTATTTTTAATGAAATAGTGAATTTTCTTTCTATTATCTAGATTTTTTTTCGAATAAATGGAAGCCTGAAATCTTCAATTTTCAAAGTTTTCCTATGAAACTTTAAAAGTTGATTCAGAGGAAAATGCAGTTATGATGAGTGGAAAATGGAATTTTAAATTTGTAGCCGTAATTAGTATTAGTGGGAATATGAACGTTATTTTATCATAGAAGTCCAGCCAGTCATTACATCAGTTTTTCCTGAATCTCCTTTTGGATCAGGTTTATCCATCTTATCATTAGGAAATACTTACGACAGTTTGCTGTTTTTAAGGTAATACAATGAAATATTTTATGATTCCTTACAAATCTAAGCATCATAACGAGTGATTTTTTAAGAGCTTGAGAACTTTTTTTTTTTAAAAACGCATAAAATTTGCAAAATCTCATCGGTTCTTTATTTGAAACGTTAGATTGGTCCATGACATTTACTTTTTGAAGATAATTTCATTTAAATGTTGACCGCGGCTGCGTCTTAGGTGGTCCATTCGGAAAGTCCAATTTTGGGCAACTTTTTCGAGCATTTCGGCCGGAATAGCCCGAATTTCTTCGGAAATGTTGTCTTCCAAAGCTGGAATAGTTGCTGGCTTATTTCTGTAGACTTTAGACTTGACGTAGCCCCACAAAAAATAGTCTAAAGGCGTCAAATCGCATGATCTTGGTGGCCAACTTACCGGTCCATTTCTTGAGATGAATTGTTCTCCGAAATTTTCCCTCAAAATGGCCATAGAATCGCGAGCTGTGTGGCATGTAGCGCCATCTTGTTGAAACCACATGTCAACCAAGTTCAGTTGTTCCATTTTTGGCAACAAAAAGTTTGTTAGCATCGAACGATAGCGATCGCCATTCACCGTAACGTTGCGTCCAACAGCATCTTTGAAAAAATACGGTCCAATGATTCCACCAGCGTACAAACCACACCAAACAGTGCATTTTTCGGGATGCATGGGCAGTTCTTGAACGGCTTCTGGTTGCTCTTCACTCCAAATGCGGCAATTTTGCTTATTTACGTAGCCATTCAACCAGAAATGAGCCTCATCGCTGAACAAAATTTGTCACATTTGAACATTTCGATCCGAACACTGATTTTGGTAATAAAATTCAATGATTTGCAAGCGTTGCTCGTTAGTAAGTCTATTCATGATGAAATGTCAAAGCATACTGAGCATCTTTCTCTTTGGCACCATGTCTGAAATCTCACGTGATCTGTCAAATACTAATGCATGAAAATCCTAACCTCAAAAAAATCACCCATTATTTACCGTATTTCGTTGAATCACGATCACAAATACACGGCTATACAACAATTGTTACTCTTATTGCAAATCCTTAGATTAGAAGTAATAGCTTCTCACCTCGAGAGTATCACGGACATGAGTCTGTATATCCTCACAAAAAGTCGTGACCTCTTGTTTCACACCAGTTGACTAGAGTGTGTTCGGCCATGGGAGCGGGTAATCTTCTTCATACCGTATGTGTGCCGATGCCAAGATCGACCATAGCATTCTTGCGTCACTCGTCAGATTGCACGTGCTGAAATTAGAAAAAAGAAAGACATTAATATCCCTCATAGCTAAAACACAGTTTAATAATTTACCTTCTTGGATTGGAGAAAAAAACATGTGTTTTCGTGACCAGATGAAAACACACGTTTTGGGAGTGGTGCAGATTTTGTTTCTCTGAGGGCAGAATCAAACGAAATTGATTCAGTCGGTATGTAATGACGCCTTTGTAGAAACACAGGAGACGGAGGGATTCTGAATCACCTTTGTCCCTTACACGTCCCCTCTTTTTCTGCCGCTTGATAAGTATTGTTATGGTTTTCTCCTCCAACATAGGAGAAGAAACCCATACTATTACTGTCGTCTTCAAAGAGATTTGGTCCAAGAGGACGGTTTCGGTTATTACGCGTGGCCATGTTTGTCAATATCCTAAATGCATATCTTTTCATTTCCACATCTGATGATTTTGAAGCCTTTTGACCATTTAGCGTCGTCGAAAACAGTGAAGGAATCATTCTCGTTACGAGTGAGTTCTTCTATCAGTCTTTGTAACACATTTTCTTCCTAAAGTAACCATTTTACATTGAATAGACGCGATCAATGATGGCCATTTGAGCTCAGAATCTGATGTTAAACTATTTAGAGATTTGATCTGCTTACCATGTACCATCGTTTCACCTGATCTTTTCCATTGACATGAGGCAGAGGAGGTGCTTTATACCACAAGCTCTTTCTCCAATGGAGCTGCAGACGCAGACCGAGGTGCTGTTCACTAGGAGTCAGACGCATTTTAGATTTAATATACACCTAATTCTGTTTTTACACGGTGGATTGGTTCCAGAATAAACTGTGTAAAAAAAGACATTGATCGTATGCAAAAATAGGTGATGGGTTCCTTATCTCTAAACCCATTAAAATTAGTTAAAAACAAGGATTTTTTAAGAACAAGAATTCATGTTTATTTTACTAAATCACATACATATATGTACATATAATTTATATTTGCAATGTTTTTTTTTGCATCTCTAGTATATAATGAAGACTTAACAGATAGTTGTGTTCAAGAAATCAATGATTGCCTAATTGAAATTGAATTCTTTTATAGTTCTTACTGTGTCTTCGTTTAAACCGAACATTTTGCTAAGAAATGTTGAGCCTTCTCCATTTTGAAGGCGATCTAAAATTTTAATTTTGATTTCTAAAGAAATGTCTTTACGTTGTAGTTTTGCATTTGTAGTTTTCGACGTCTTTTTTTTAAGGATGCATTGATAGTTCACAAAACATTATCATATTTCAATTACTCTGACAAGTACATTTGCTTGTATGCACCAAAAGGGAATTTCTATAAAATTGTGATATGAAAATATTCCGCAAAACCTTAATTTTACAGAAAAAAATCTTAGCCCAAAAGATTTTGAATCGTGTAAAAAAATATTTCTTTTATTTTCAAACCGTGTTTAATCAACCCCGTGTAAAAAAAAAACCTTGTAAAAAATGCCTTTATAGAAAGAAATACATATAAAGGTAGCCAATGGTAACCAGGAGCAGTCAATAGGCCCATTAGGTAGGGGGGTAATATAAGGAAATTTTTTTAAGGATTTTTTTTGCTTTAGTCTGATTATTCTTACGAAGAATGATTACAGGAAGTTCTTATTATTAATTATTTCAAAAAATTTAAAAAAAGTAAAAAAAATAAAAAAAATAAAAAAAATACTAAAAAATTATACAAAAATTTACAAAAAATTTTCAAAAAATTAGAAATAAAATTTTTAAAAAAATATTTTTGTATAAAAAAAAATTCACATAAAAATCTACAAATTTTTAAATAAACAAAATATCTAACATAACTATGATGAAGGGTATATAAAGGTATATAAAATGGCCGAATATAGCACTCTAACTTGTTTTAAATTGACATTTAAGTTATTTTAAGGAATTAAAAGAGCGCTGATTTTTATACACTTGACTAAAAATCATTCTCCAAGCGTTTTAGAAACCAATCTAAAACTTGTGTATTTGCATCTTGGTAAAATTCTGCATTTATTGTGTTTATTATAAGATAAATCGGGGAACGTTCTCTATATCCGAAAACAGCAAAGTCAATGATCAGTTTTGATCCATTCTAATTTGCGGTTTTCTCCTAAAGCTTGCTGAAAGCCCGTCAGGTCATTCATTACTAAGAGTAACATATGTAGTTCCAAGCATTTTCACAAAATTTATATTTTTGATCTTTTATCATGTTCTAATACAATTGTTCAGCTTCCAGATGACTGAATAGATCTATATAATTTTACATTCGTCTAATAATTTTTAACTGTATTGTTTGACCTTTAATTGTAACAAACATTTTTCGTCAAATATTGTCTAGTTGTAAGTTTATTTTGATATACATATGTATATGCGTCAGAGAATCGTGGAGCAAGCAAACACCTTGTGAAATATTTATTATTGTTTCTGCGAAGCACCTCAAAAACAGACTTTCTACTTTAATTTCTATTTTTTTATAATAGCAACACAAAGTTTTAGTGTTCCATACAGTTTTGGTTTTTCTTTAATTTTAAGAAAAACTCAAATGATACTTTTAGTTCGGTAATTAATGAGTATGTATCGGTAACTTTGATACCGTACCGAGTAAAAGCATCGATACTGAACGGTGCCTGTTATTAACAATGTAGCAAAGCTTGATTTATTAATCAAATAAACTTGAAATATTGACAATAGCAACGAAGTGAATTTTTAAGAGTTTCTCTTACAAAAGCAACAAATGTTTCAAGTGACGCAAATAAAAACCATACTAGATACTAAAGTATCCATTTAATCGGGTTCTAATTTTGTTCGAGCAAATAATTAATCAATTTTGCAATTTAAATTTTCGCCGATTAAGGTTTTTAAATTACACGAATAACTTGAATTAATCGCGCATATTTAAAAAATTTGTATCCAATGAGAAAAGACAACCATAAAAATTTGATTAATAATATATTTTATTAATGACAACTTTCAGATGATTTTAAAAATGTTTTATTGACTTAGATTATCTTCATTTCTTCTTCTTATACTCAGAAAAAATATTCAGCATTACTAATATGGTATTATAAAATAGGTAGTATGGCAGTCTGAGTTTGGGGGTTCGATTCCCAACAAGTGGTTTACTGCAACGAGCGGTTAGTATGCTCGATAATTCATTTAGAATTTAATTTGTTGTTGTATTGAGACATTAAAACAAAAATATGAATTATATCATAATTAGTATGATTTTGTCGTTATGCAAATGCGCTTTAACATTCAAATTTAAGAAAAACAATAGGTATTTTGTAGTTGGATTTTACAAAAAGCCATGATATTATGCACTTGCACTTTTGCATCGAACACTGAACTTCGCTATAACATTTTTCATAAAGTGCAAATATTAATTGTTTTCTTTTGCATTTCAAACACTTTTATGTAAGTATGTCAGATACATGGACATGAAACAAGCTTTAACTGTCACTTAGACACAGGGCATTTTACACTACTCAGAGCGGGTTTTTAGGATGGAGAGCAGAGATTTATGGCGTTTTCTTTTCTGACAAAAAATGTTGCATATATTTTACATTTATTCAATTTTCGTGTTCTTTTCTACAAAAAATGTCAGAGTGTGAATCATGTTCTTTTCTAAATGTGTCGCACCAAAACAGGTAAATATGCTACATTTTTTACACTCAACTTTTATTCAGGGTGAGATATTGCCCCTTTTTATAAATTATTTTTTTCAATAAAAGCAAGAATTCTATTTTGAATTTAAATTTTTATGAGAATAATTCAGGGACCGTAAATAACAGTTATAAAAAAAATCAAACTCAAAAACTCAACGGAGATCTATACTGTCATATATCAATAGATTTGTATTGACAAGCTGTTTCAGAACCTACAGTATTTTTTTTTTCAATTTGTAACTAGATATGGATAATGTGTTTTTTTCCTCCCAGAGAAAAAATTGTCAATTTCCAAGAAAACATTTTTCAACCTCAAAGTCATTTTCTTCACTTTCTTGTTCAGCTCTAAAAGCGATGTTATGAGATGTGTCGCACAAGTCCGACGAAATGGGAAAAAATCCGGTGAAGATCTTTAATCAAACAATAACAAATTAAAAACCTACATTATTTTAATGACGATTTACTCAATTGAAAAGCAAGGGATTGTGTTGGTTATCAATTTACATAAAATAAGTTTTATTTTTTGACGAAAAAAATAATATTTTATTTTTAACGGTAAAATAAATTTGTTTTTTTTTTTAATTTTCATTTGAGTTTTTATTTTTCCTTTCAAAAAGAACTGTTTTAGATGAATTTTTTTATTTAATTCTCAAAATGTTTTTTTTTTTTAAGATAACAGTTATTTACGGTCCTTGGAATAATTATATTATTTTATACGTCACATAGACATAAATGTTAAATGTAAAATCTGTTTGTTTTTGTGTTCTTTTGAATTCATAAAAAGGTCACACTTGGCAAGGGCTGGGTGATCCATAAAAAGTATTACTTATTAATAAGGCAGAATTTTTTCCAGAAAAGAAATGACATTAGTCATCCTTAATCTTTGTTTTAGTTTTTAAGATAATAATTAACTCATTTTATTTGCTAATTTATGCAGCCAACGTTGGTGGTTTAAACTTACATGAAATAAAAACAAACACACATGCATACATACATATATGTATGTACATATGTATGTCAATCATATTTTTTTTATTAATTTTAAACCTTCAAATAAACTATCTGTAAAATATATTAAATACCAGCAATTTCTTCTTCATCCTCTATAGATAACACAGTTTTCTTTTGATCAAATTATGACATTTACAAAAAAATTTTGCCATTTTTGTTGTTTAGTATGATATTACTACAAGGTTTGAACTACCACCTAAAACAGCAACATTAAAGTATAAGATTAGCTAATTGTAAAAGAAACTTGAGTTTAAACTCGAACTTAAAAACCCGCTCTAAGTAGATTTAAATCAGTTTGGAGTGGTGATTTTAAAATGGCGGTCTAATTCGTCCATATTTTCGAAAATGCTGCTGTAAACGCCACTTCAGTAAAGAAGATTTGAATTATGTAGCATATAAATAGTAAAAATTTTAAAAACACACGTTAATTATGTGCATATTTTTTATTACGATGTTCATGAACTGACTTTAAAAAAGTCATATTTAGTTTATGAAGAAATTCATGGGTTATATATATTAAAATTTCTCTGTATGTTTGCTAAACACGTCTAGTTTGAAATTATTCCTAAACGGACATATAACTGAATATATTAATCGATATAATTTGTTCGAGTTATTTTTTAATCGAAATTGAAAATTTTTCTTACTCGAACAATTAATCGACTTAAAATTTCGCAAGGGGCTACATCTGGAGAGTATACGTCTGCATAATGGTAATGTTAATGAAAATATTAATGTTAGTTTTTGTATTGAATGAAGACTTTCTTCGTATTCCCAGATTGGATTTATTTTTTATTTTAAATTATTGAGAGTGCAATATACGGGTATATCGAAATAAACTTTTAAGTATAAAACTAACGAAATATCGAAAAAATGTCTCAGATTAAAAGTTTACTAAATATTAAACAAATTCGCAAAATATTTTTAATTTAAATTCCAAATCTGAAAAAAAAACTTGTGTACCATTTTAATAATTAAGTTGATTTGTATTGTAATTTTTTTAAATATTATACAAACGAAATTGGCCCATATCGTGGCAGGCACATAATAGACGTATGGGTTTCAACATCACATAGGCGCTCCACCTTGAAGTAATGCGAAAGCGGTACTAAGGTGGCACTGAATCCCCGGGGTGACCGGTGTGGGTTTTTACCCGTGACGAGAGCGTCAGATGCGTAAGGCATTTTCCAATCCCAAAAAAGCAAAAAATTGAATTGCGAAATATAATATTATAAGGTAATTTTTTAAAACACCATAGTGAGCGTTATATAATATTCGGAAAAGCCGAATATATGCTAAAATATATGCTATAATAAGCAAGATATAGAATATCTTGCTTATTCGAATTAAAAAAAAATTATTGTTGATTATATTACATTTGATTTGTCTTATAACAAAAACATTAATAAATACAAAAGTAAATAAAAGTTAATTCTAAAAAAGTATTTTTGTTGTTATTTTTAAATCAAAATATTGCAGTTGTTTGCGACTGAAAAAATAAATAAATAAATAAACAAAATAACGAAAAACAATCAACTAATAGACAACTCAATCTATCAGGCAGCAGCCAGCCTACCTAAAGCGGAAGACAGCAAATTCGCATAAACGCTGACTGACAGACAGACAGACAGTGTTTTGTCTTACTTTTTGGCAAACACTTCTGGCCGCCCCACTAATTAATGTTTGTTGGCTTAAGTTACTTACTGTTGTTGTCACTTTGTGAGCTGTGAATGTATTTATGTAGAGCAGGGAAGGAAGCAAGGCAAGCAGCACTTGTAGATCACTTACATGTATTATACGTACTACAATAAGTATAACTAGCTGTCAAGTTACTCACCATTCATCCACACACTCATTCGCCCAAACAGAATTAACTGTTTATGGAATTTTAAATATGTTTGAGTAAACACATGTATGTGCTTATGTTAATGTGTGGAATAGTAGATAGCCTCGGTTTTAGCCATATAAATAAGGAACATTTATTATCTCTCGGATTCACTAGTTTCATGTTTTAAACGCAAGTTGGACGTCAATAACGGTTTTAACAATAATAAATAACCAAAAAAAAAAACAGAGATGTAATTTGTTTCGAAAACGTTAAGCTTAAGAAAACGTTGAATAACTTGAACCGCGGCCATTAAAAGGGGCACAAAATTACTTGGCCCTACAGTGATTAAATAAAATAATTATGCGAAAGGAAAATAAAACAAAAAATTTAAAAAAAGAGTGTGATTGATGTAAAAACACAATTTCAACTTGTATTGGAAATGTTCGAATAAAGAATAAAAATTTATTAAAAATCCTGCCATGAAGTTCGAATAACAAATAAGGAAAATAAACAAAGTGGAAAATAATGTTCGAGAATTATAAAAATTTCGGAAATATGGAGACAAATTCTTTTGGTATTAATTTTTTATGTTTAGAAAAATTTACAGCTTCAAATAACTTTCTCGTGCTAATCCAAGAAATTGCTGATATAAATGTCCTAATACAAACTTGATAAATATACGATGTCCTTGTTTGAAAGTTTATAAAATTCTTCTGTATAACAATTATTTAAAACAGTAATCTCAACTTAAGTTTTTTTCTTTTGTGTAACAGCCGAATGGTGCACATAAGCACAAGCCTGTCTCATCTATTGTCCTAAATTTTTTGGAAAACTGAATTAAACATTGTTCGTGAATTCACTGAAATAATTTCGTTATCGATTGAATGTGGAAAAATTACAAACTCACTTTTTTATAACAATAAAACCCCGAATTACATTATGCAACTTTTGTCGCTGCAATTCTTTATTAGTAGCCCAGAGGGGAGAGAGGAATTAAAAAGGGTACACATATAGATGTATTCTTGAAATTCGATTTGTCCTCTCATTCGTTTTAATTTTGAAATTTAAAATGTAAACAAATGTAGATATACATCCATACAAATTGATGCCATAAATATTGCACGATATAAACCCAAATGCAATATTAGAGAAGAAACGAGAAGATTGCAGCGACCAAAGTTGCATAATGTAATTCCGCACAAAGTTAACTTTTTGTTAACAACTTTATTTAAAATTTTTAAGATTCCCGTCTAACGTGTCACATTTACATGAAACTCTTCCCTCTTAACTTTGAGCAGTTAAGTTCCTTTAGCTGGATGCCTTTCAGAAACCTTTACGACTTACAGTTAAATAAGCCTGCCCGGCAGCAAACAGCCTGCAATTTAAAATTAAACTGAACATACACATCTTTTGATACAGCCCTTTTAATATGTCAAAGGAAAGGGAATAAAACTTTTTAATATTTGATTCTGATGAAGAAAAAATTATAGTTCAGCCTTTCATGGTTGTATACGGTGGCAGCATGCGTTTACTTTCTATCCACTTAAGCTCAATTCCTGTTGTTTTTTATTTTGAATACCCATACAAATATCTGAATGCAATTTTGAAATTGCAAACTCTTGAAATCATTAGGATACTTAGAAATACGTCTACAAGTTTGTATATTTCCATAAAATGTGTTGTACTTTTATTGCAGATAAATGAGTTTTACCAACTCTTCCTTTTTTATGTAGATCTACCTAATTTGGGCTGTTAACAAGCACTGTAAACTCTATGTTAAGGCCAGTATTGACTATCCTACACAATCTTACGATTCAATCACAAAAAAATCTGACAGATTTCTGTCCTACTCAAAAAATCGTTTCAAAATGGCGATGTAGATGCCACACTATCATACAAAATATATTTTTGCAAATCTGATCGCATGGAATAATACTATTTTATAAATTTTTGAAAAGAATATCAAATTGTACAGATCTGTCAAAAAATCTGTCACACACACACTTTTAATCCGTAATCATACTTTTTGAGCACACATGTAATTTTTAACAAATCGTACGACTGAGTATGATAGTGAATCATGGCCTTTAACTAAACCTTTAAAAAACTTTCAAGTTTGTTGGCAAATTGTATATACTTCCTCTTAGAAGTGTCAGTGTTGGGAGAACTGTTAAGCAGTTTATTTCCTGAAAACTTTTATGTAGTAGAAACATCTATTGGCACGCTGCAGACAGTGCTACTAAACGATTTGTCAGTACGGCTACTGGGAAACCCATACATAGAAAGGAGCATTTCAAATAATTTAATAAAAATAATAAAATAATAAAATTTTGACTACATACATACATATGTATGTATGTATGTAACTTTACTGTTAACGAATTTAAGACAAATTAATGACATGATTCAATTGTTGTTCAATTTTTCAATTTGTGAAATTTATTTTATTTAAATTTTGAGCAGCAGCAATCAATAATTTGTAATCATAATTTTTCATCACCAGCCGATAAAATAACAGAGATTATCAGATTCTTACTGCGACAAGTTAATCTACCTTACAGAAATATTTGGGTTGATAACATTCTTGGGATATGTATGTTTCCAATACTTAACCAAAAACATAGCAAACTTTACGATAAGATAAAAGGTTTGGACTTATACAAATTCTTCAGCCAGGATCAGAGATCAGAATCAATTCTGGGTACTTGTGCTAAAATTGAAATTATTCTGACACCCATATACGTAATATTAGCTTCTTAAAAAGTAATAAAGATCATCATAATAAAGATCATAAAAAACATTTAGAGCTTTTATGATCCATGCGAATCAGTATCACTTTCCCTTAAGCCTGCTTTTACTCTCTACATTGAATATGAATTAATAAACTTTAGATTTTTATTAAAATAATTTAAAAGTTACCTTAACGGATTTTGTGAGAATCGCTCGTTATAACGCGTTATTGTTTTACATACTCGTATTCTTACTTTTTAAACCCTGGTTGAAAATTGTTATTACTTTCACAATTAAATGCAGAGTTTTGTTTAGAATTACTTTGTGTAAAACGGTTTACTAAAAATGACAAGAATCGAATAATTATTAGGTCCCAAACAATGTCCCAGTTTCCAATACAAAACTATTTAGAAAAGCGAAATAAAAGGAAACAAATACAACAGTAAAAATATAAATTCCAAATGAATCTTTGAAGCAATTAGAACAAAAATAATGATTAAAAATTAATCTACGAAGAACATTTTTAAATAAAATATTATATTAAAATAAAAAATGCAGTCTCATCAAGATATTTTCGGTCCAGATTCTTTAAAGAATCGAGGACACTATCGTTCAGATAGTTTAGGTAAATCTATGCCGATTACATCTTTACTTCTAAACTATACACCCTCCAGATTACAAATATCAGAAAATATACGTAGCGATGGTGGTGCTGGTAATACCTCGCCAACACAGCAAGAGTTGCCACCCATGTACTTTCCCATAAATGATATTTCACCGAAACATGAGGTTGAAACTTTGAAAACTTCTTCAGATCGTCAGCCACAAAATCTGGATACTGACGATGAGTTGGATATTTTAGAACAAGAATATGAAATCTTGGTATCGGAATGTAGCAGTAGCAATAGTCAGTCAGACCAGGAAGGGGATCGACGTAAATCCAATTCCGAGGAGAATATTTCCTTAATAGGAAATTCAAAATTTTATACACCCTGTCTGACTTGTGTAGGTTCAGCACCCACGGAACTGGCTTCCCGGTCAACTGCCATTAACGAAATGTGCAGACGTTTATGTACCGAAGAGTGTCGTTTACGCTTGAGCTTGGCAGGATTGGTTAAACCATCTGAGAGCATATTAAATAATCGCGATTTGCTAAAAGTTTATGTCAAAAGTTCTTTGGAAAAACCAACAGACGAAATTTATGATACACCACCGAAATTACCTCCCCGGCCGGTGAAAACGGTTGAAGAAGAGTTGCAAAAAGAAATTAAGCAACCTGAAATATTGTTACGACCTCCCAGCAAAATTGCCATACAACGTAAAAAATTTCTTACAAACATGTTAATGCAAAACGCCGATATGAGCAGTGATGAAGAGGACTTGGAAAGAAAAAAACCACCTAAAGAACTGTTTGATATAGTTGCCAGTATAGTTGTGCCCCCATCATCACCAACAACAACAACTACAACTTCATTAAATTTACAAGGTGCAGGGGAAACACATGAACACATACAAATCGATACACATGAGCTGGATATGCTCAAGGATTTTCGTGAGAAATTTGAAATTGCGGAAGCACTTGCTAAGACCTCGGCAATGACCTCAACATCAAAAATAAAACAACGTCTGGCCGCTCGTAGACTGGAAATTGAAATGGAGAATGCAAAAGCAATTTCGGCAGCAACAAAACTTGATGATAAACATAAAACTAAAAATACACGCACATTCAGTGCCAAGTCTGTCGGAGATGTAGATGACGACAACTTGTATAAACAACAAACTGGTCGTTTAGTCAACAGCAACGATGATAATGTTGGCGTTAATTGTAATACAGACAAAGAGCAAGGTGTGCCCAGTGCCGTTACAACACAACAAAATTTGACTCACAAAATTGTAGACGTTATGTCTCCATTCAACGATGGCAATTATGAGCCACCACGCGAACTGCTGCTCTACCTTGTAAGGTAATTGACCAAAAAAAAAACATTTATTTTTAATATTCTTTAATATTTTATCACATAAATTATAAAAAATACAATATATAATTATTTTACATATGTACAAGTGTTATCCGCCAAAAACTCATTTACTTCATGAGGACCAACCATTTAATAACACTGTTCTGCAAAAACAATTTTTCCTCCTTTAAAAAATGAGATAGGAAGGGAGAATTAAATGTGCTGATAAGAATCTGCTTACTGTTTTTAACGTAGAGATTTTTTAAGAGGTGTGTTAAATATTAGTCCCTTAATCCAACCTTAACATATCACACCCTAAATACAAAAGGGTCACAACTAAAAATATTAAAATTTTCAGGAGAGACAAAAAACTGTTTATGTGCTGTAGTTAGAGATATGTACTCTGAATTAATTTATGGAAAAAAGTCGGTTTAGGAAAATTTAAATTGTGACCCTTTTGTCTTTAGGGTGCGATCTATGTATTTCACCATAACTCGAGAACGTTTGATCCAATCAAATTCTTCTCAAGGAAATTTTACAAGAATTTAAGTCTATAGATCAATAACTAGATTGAGTCCGGAGAGAAAGAAAATCTTTATCATTTACCACTCCGTCTCTGTTAGGAGGTAATGCTGGAGGTAATGCATCATTGCTTCGAAGAATTGGTCATCAGGCGGATGAATTATTGGGATATATGATTTTAATAATATCCTTGCTTTAATTTTACTTAAAAGTAACAAGCGTTTTAATGATTTCGTGGTAAGCGCGTTAAATCCTTACTATTTATCCCATTTTTCACAGGAGAATTTCTCTGCAGAACAGTGTAATTAAGCCACCTGCCTTAAATATTTATTAATGATAATTTCCTTTGTTTTGTAGATTGTTTAGTTTGTG
This sequence comes from Phasia obesa, assembly GCA_949628195.1. Taxonomy (NCBI): domain Eukaryota; kingdom Metazoa; phylum Arthropoda; class Insecta; order Diptera; family Tachinidae; genus Phasia; species Phasia obesa. The sequence goes on from OX451217.1 coordinate 86,319,818, forward strand.
CTGTGAATATTTCATAGAATGATTCATGGAATGAATTGTAGTTTAATAATTTTTATTTAGCATTTAGTTTTTTGCATCAACTTCAATCGCTTCGTTGAAAAATTTCATTAAGTTTTTATCGAGTAGCAAGCAAATATTGTTTGTTCTATGGTTCATGGTAGTTTTTTTCCTTTTTTTTTTTTTTTGTTATTTTATTCAAAGTGCTCAGAAAATCAAATTTAGATTTGTATGACTATGGACTTTTTAGATTGTATGTTTTCGCTCAAGTTCCGTTAAATTTTTGATATTTAAATAGACACTGCTGCTATAAACATGTGAAACTATGTTAACGGCTCGGCGCGCTTTGGCTAAAATTTTCTTATTTTGAAAAACATCTTAATTAAAATTCACACATGCATAGCTGGGGTCTAATTACCGCTATCGATAGCGAGTTGAATTGTTCGATATTTTTTAATTGTTGATTACCGCACTCGCTATCGAACAGCATATTCGATAAATGTGATGCTAACGTAAACATAAAAAAATATTATTACAAAGCCCTTCAGAAAATAAATTAACTTTTATTACTAAATATGCTGCTGTCAGAGTTGAGACTGTAAATGGCCCTGCCAGCAACATTAGATTCAATATAATATTCCACTGTCTTCAGGTTTTTGCATGAATAAAAGATTCCCATTTTCATGCAAATTCATTTAAACAGCTGTTCTGATATTTTTACCTGTATAAATTAAATTAAATAAATTAAAACCAATTTTAAAAAGCAAAATAAAAAATCAACAAATAAATGACAACAAAGCGTATTGCCGAGAACCGAACACAAAAACGATTCTCTCCAAATGTTTTGTTTCTAATCTCAGGCATGTGTGTCTAAACAAACATCAGAGGAGAGTTCTTGAGCTCTAGATTTTAAATAACGAGTGATTTTTTAAGAGCTTGAGAAATTTTTTTTTTAAAAAAACGCATAAAATTTGCAAAATCTCATCGGTTCTTTATTTGAAACGTTAGATTGGTCCATGACATTTACTTTTTGAAGATAATTTCATTTAAATGTTGACCGCGGCTGCGTCTTAGGTGGTCCATTCGGAAAGTCCAATTTTGGGCAACTTTTTCGAGCATTTCGGCCGGAATAGCCCGAATTTCTTCGGAAATGTTGTCTTCCAAAGCTGGAATAGTTGCTGGCTTATTTCTGTAGACTTTAGACTTGACGTAGCCCCACAAAAAATAGTCTAAAGGCGTCAAATCGCATGATCTTGGTGGCCAACTTACCGGTCCATTTCTTGAGATGAATTGTTCTCCGAAGTTTTCCCTCAAAATGGCCATAGAATCGCGAGCTGTGTGGCATGTAGCGCCATCTTGTTGAAACCACATGTCAACCAAGTTCAGTTGTTCCATTTTTGGCAACAAAAAGTTTGTTAGCATCGAACGATAGCGATCGCCATTCACCGTAACGTTGCGTCCAACAGCATCTTTGAAAAAATACGGTCCAATGATTCCACCAGCGTACCACACCAAACAGTGCATTTTTCGGGATGCATGGGCAGTTCTTGAACGGCTTCTGGTTGCTCTTCACTCCAAATGCGGCAATTTTGCTTATTTACGAAGCCATTCAACCAGAAATGAGCCTCATCGCTGAACAAAATTTGTCACATTTGAACATTTCGAACCGAATACTGATTTTGGTAATAAAATTCAATGATTTGCAAGCGTTGCTCGTTAGTAAGTCTATTCATGATGAAATGTCAAAGCATACTGAGCATCTTTCTCTTTGGCACCATGTCTGAAATCTCACGTGATCTGTCAAATACTAATGCATGAAAATCCTAACCTCAAAAAAATCACCCATTATTATAAGAATTTTTTTCGCGCTCCATTTTTTAAATGAATTTTACCCCATAAACTGCAAAAATCACTTTAAGATGGTTTTTGGAGAAATAAAATAAAGAATTTAAATTGCCACAACGTCTAAATGGATATAAATATTCTTACAAAATTTTGAAATTATATAGATAAAAGAATTTTTAATCAAATGGTGAAATGTGAAATTCTTTTATTTTAACGTATAAATTCCCGGAACGGGGAAAAATGTCCCAAAAAATTGTTTTTTTTACAAAAGTGGCTACCCTGCCTTTATTAATCACGGGACTGTCATATCCTTTTGGGAGTAAGTAGCCAACAATAGAGGCTTTAAGAAACCTTTTCCGTGTTTTTAATTGAAGCTTTGCACTCCGACCAATTTAACGATAATTTAAAAAAAATTGTTTCAAAATTGGTTATGTTTGGATAGGGCTGGAGAGAGAAACCTTATAATTTTTGACCTAATTTTTCTTTTATTCACATTTGCTATAGGTTGTCTTTAAAAGGGTTAAAAAAATTACTAGTACCGAAAAATTACTAGTCTCAAAGTTGGCTACCTCGCACCTGCAAATTGTTTTAGAGCTTAGCATTTCTTCAATTTTGTTTGATTTTTAAAAAATTTACTTGGTGGTAAACTTCTAGTTAATACCTACAAAATAATAGTTTAATCTATTTTGTTTTAAAATGAGCGAGTTCAAAGCAATTTCAAATTAAAATTTTTGTTTTTTCAATATCCTGGTCTAGTTTTTTCAAAATATTGAATACAATTTTCAGCAAATGTTTGTAAGTTTCGTGTCAAAAGAAGATGGAGATCCTTCATTTTGAGTTATTTTTCATAGCAAAATAATAATCTCAAAGCTGGGATCGGAAAAAGAAGACTGCAATAATATAAAGCAATAAATACTTCCAATTATTGGTAAAAGTATTTTATGAGCCCAAGTCCATATTTGGACTGAAAAATTCCAATTTTGGGATTATATACACAAAAAAAAACTTATAAAATTTGTTGCTGTTATCTGTAAACTTCGAAAATTGGGTAAAAATGGTCCAATTTGAGGAAAGTAAAAATATTAAATATGCAACCAAATTTTTATAAGTTGAACGATAAGGACCATACGATATAGACCATTTATTCCAAAGATTATAAAAAACAATTCCCAATAGTTTAGCGTCAAGTCTGAAAGGGGTATAACAAGTTGGGATTCCCAAAAACTAAATTTTAAGTTTTATGCCTGGACCAGTATGGTCAAGTCCCCACTTGTAAGGTTAAGGTAGTTGATAGCTGTGCCGAGAGCCTGAATGGTTAACTGCTCCCCTAATCCACAGTAGATAGCATACGCCGGGGATGCGTGGTCCAAAGGGTGCCTTACCTTTAGTATTCTAGTTCTAGATACCGGCCGACCTCAATGTAGAATTACCCAGGTATAAGGATCTCTGTGTGGGTGGAAATCATTTTCTCCAATAATAATGGGAATAAAATTGATAAAGATAAATACAAAAAGCAAAAACATGACCTTGGGGATCCGAAAGGGATAAACCAGGGTAATCTTTAAAGATTATCTTCTATGGCGTTGAACCGCGATATTCCGATATGGATGGGCGAAAAGAAAGGAAGGCTATTGAAAAGATGACTTTTTAAGTGACGGAGAAGAATTATCTAAATATATACCAGCTTAATTTTCTTCACAGCATAGCAGCATTTTTATTGCAATCAGGCAGCTTTAATTGGTTTCATATCCCTATTTCACTATTTGGTAAGGATTATTATTTTGTACTTGAAAACACAACTTACTTCTGCGGCTTATTTTGAAAAAACTAAATGTGGTGCGAAAATTTCTCTATAGAATTTCAGTAACGTTAAATCGAAAATGATATGTTCGATTAGAAGCGCAAATATTGATTTCCGTTCACGGTATTTTGAGTCTCATTTATAATTATTTTTTTATAAAATTTGTAAAATCATTCGACTAGAACTGGGTTAATCTTTGTTTTCTTAGTTCGTAATTAAAAGCTACTGCGATCATACCATTTGAAAGAATTCCAATGAAAATGTAATTCCAACTAAAAAGTGCCATCTCATCCCTACTTTTAATATTATTTTGACTAACTCAGCTTTCTAATAAATTATAGATCTGAAGACCTCAGACCTATGTCAATCTTGCCTGCGCTAGCACATAAAAATTGTTGCACCAATTAATGGTTTTAATCAAATAAAATTTTCCATTGATTCCATTATTTATTGAACTTGAATATTACTTAATACAATGTAAACATTTTTTTCTGACATCAAAGTTTACAGTCGATTAACTTTTTTTTAACATAATTTTATGAGTCTCAAATTGTTTTTGGATCTGGGTTCTCTCATGACAGTCCCGCATGACAGTCTGTCACTTACTTCCCACTAAAAGGCATTACAATGGTAACATTTTACAAAAATGTTGTAACTACATTTTGAATAATTTTTTATTTTATTTCATTTTAGGAACATTTGTCACAAAATCGGTTATTTGACATTATGATATTGTCCATTTCTATATCACGTTTTATGGACCAAATGACTTTTTATATGCAATAATTATATTTACGAAGATACAAATTATTGTGATATTGTGGAAAATTTTTATTAAAAATAATATAGAAATCATTTTATAATAAGGACCTGAAAGTGTTATCTTCATACTCCGATTTCGTAAAAAAAATATTAATTAACATTCTTGTTTATTATTTTTAAAATTACTTTCTTTATTCAACAATTAAAATAATAAAATGGAGTTTTTATTAAAGTCATCACGTTTGATTGTAACGTCAAGAACGTTCACACGTCGCGTTGCTGTCCCCATACCAAGGTAAAGCTGAAATTTCATTAAGTTTTTACATGAATAAATCAAAAGATTATGATGTCATATACATTAAAACACAAATCGAAATAATTACTAAAAAGTTATTATTTAAAAATATTTCTAAAATAATTTTAAATATTTTATTTAATATATGTATGTATATATTTGAGGTATTCACAAGATCTACTATCATGTCATATTGTCATAACATTCTGAAATTTTATAATGGCATATAAATATTTCCATGTATTTCAAACGAATAAAATAATAACCCCAGCTTAGCTCTGTTTATTGTGCTGGTTTTTTACCGGAGAAAAAGAAAGGTTGTCAATTCGTCTGTATTTTTTTGTTTGTTACGACAGAACTTCGTCATTTCTGAATATGAAATATAAAGGTTTTTTACGAGAAAGTTGATGCATAATGATGGGTACCTTTTGAGAAAATATATATTAAATTAAAATTTAATGGGTGTCACCTCACATTAAATAAAGCTCTATTTTATTTACTGTTATTGACAGACACTGGAAATTTACTATATAAAAGTTAGAAATTGAATGGTTTCTAATTAAATACCTATATATTTATTGGAAGATGTGCTTCTATTCCCCCTGTAACAAAAAGTAACAAAAACAAAAAATTAAAGGGTGACAGTATACTAGGTCATTTTGACGTATATGAGATTATCTATTAAACCGTTACAGCCAGACTCTTGCAATCTATAAAATATAAATATATTATCTTTTGGACTGTAATAGGCAGACCATTGAAATTTACATACATTATAGTAATATATAAAAATATACAAATTAAAGGGTTTACTCATAAATTATGGCATTCTTGTTGGAATCCTAATAGCAGACACTTGAAATTTACATAGAATAAGTCTTATTATGAACGCTATAAAAACAAGTCATAAACACATAAGGCGTGACTTAGACGTGTTATATGCAGATATTTATTTGCAAAAGAAAATCGACGATCAAGAATATTTAATCAAATAACATTTTTTTGTTTGCTTTGTATAACACACTCAAGAGTCATATTTTCATGGACATTTGTATGGACATAAAAAATATATTTTTATAGTTTTTCGGTTAACCTATTAAAAACTAAAAATTTTATTGAAATCAGCGCTGTTTTAAAATTGCTTGGGACGGAAAGCGTTAATGTTTTCAACATTAGACAATAAAATTAACAAGTCTTTTAAGTTTCCGACCACAGTTGTGTGAAGTCGCCCAGTTTCCCGCGCAATAGCCCGATAGGAATATCCTTGCGAACAATAAGCACCAATTTAGGCTATTACCGCTATATTTAAAATTTCTTGCCCATTTTTCACTATTGTAATGCAAAAATTTAAAATGCAAGGGGTTATAATCATATGAACTTGTTTTTTTTTTTTTTGTTGGAAAAGGACCTTTAAAATACTGTGGCATTAAACTTAAATGTTGTTGTTCCTATTTTTGTAATCTTAAAAAATGCCCTTTCCGATAGATAGTAGTAAATTTTTAGCTGTCAATAAGAAAATTTAATAGATGTGGCACATGACGAAAGTTTGATTTTTGGTGTGTTCATGATTTTGGTCTCAAAATTTGATTTAATATTCGATTTTTACTGTTAAGCATTAAACACATAGACAATAGCGGCTACACAGCTACACGACTACAAATGACGTTGTCTACAATCGTTGCCGTATAGTCAGCTACTGAATTATATTGAAGACGACAGCTACATACATCAAAACTATGAAAATGTTGTAGAAATACATATTTTCCTTTACAAAAAAAAAAAAAACACTTTCAAAAAATACTTTTATCATATCAAAATAAAAAAATATATTTGCTCAAAACCTTTTGATTGTAAATGAATTTGTATTTTTAATTTTGTGACACTTTCTTTTGTTGAATAAAATAGAATTGTCACAAACAAAAAATAGAAATTAGCCTAAGTTAGCTACAGCCACAACGGTGGTCGTGTAGCCATGTAGCTATGATGTCGTCATAATAATCGTCTACATATAAACGTATGTATTTTAATTTTGACAAGTTGTAGTCGGTATCCTGCTGTCGTCTATGTGTTTAATGCTTTATGGCTTAAACGTCAAAAAACTGATTCATTAAAAATGAATCAAATAACTGCTCAAATATTAGCACTTAAAGTAAAACTTTAAGTAAAAAAAAAATAAAATTAAAATATATGTATATACTGAAGTCCAGCCAGTGCTAGACAAAAAATTGGTCACCATTTTGTTGTTCGGCCACGAGAAGCAATATTCCTCCTTCTTAGATCGTAACAACGATCTTTCAGGATGTTGCAGATACGTCTAGATCTTTGTGGATGTTCGAATTTTTAATATACCAGGGTGAGGCTATAATTATTCGTAAAATTTTATTTTGGCGCCTTTGAATTTTTTTCTAAATTTAAGTTGAGGCAGTACCACATAACCAAAGAGAACCCACATAACTGAGAGCCATAACACCATATTGGTTTAAGGGTTGAATTATAAAGTAGACGTTTGCAATCTAAACTTAGGGTAGGGTTTCTGCCAATGAGCCTATGTATTTGCACTGCTTAATTTGGGTAAATTTTGCTTCTATGTGACTTTTCCAGGTTAAGCGTCTATCGAGATGTATCCCGAGGTATTAACCCTATGAGTTTTGTGGTATGGTCTGGTTATTAATTTTTATAGGAGAGCATGAGTCTCTACGCAATGTGAAAGTTATGTGAGTGCATTTTTGTTCGTTAATTTTTATTCTTCATTGTTTTAACCAAAACTCGAAATAAAAAATGTGGTCTTGTAAGTATTTCAATGCTATTTGGTGACTTTCGAGAATGATTAAAAAAGCGGTGTCGTCTGCAAATGTTGATATGTGGACTCGATTGCTAGTTGGCATATCGGATGAACAGCTAATTTTAAGTTTTTATCAAGATAAGTAAGACACGACTCGATGTCTTTTGGCGTTCTTAGCAGTATGTTTTCCGAGCATGAGCACTGAGATATTTTTTATATTTAAGCCAATTCACGCGAGTGCTAGACGTCGCTAGGAATCCAGTCGGTGTTTTTGAGTGAGATTAGTGCTAACTGCGAGGACTTAGGGCTCCGTCCTCGTTTCAGTACAGTCACGTATCTATCAATACCCACTTGTGTCGTGGGTTTTTGGTCATTGTCCATTTCTGTTTTGGTTATACCGTCATCAGCAGTTGATGATGGTTTACTCACATTTACCTTATTGTAACCACTTAAGCCCATTTCACACTATAATACTGAGTACATATTAAGATTTTCATTGGATTTTGTAAGATAGAAATCAAATGAGAATTGTGTGATTGTCAAATATCTAACGAAACATAACATTTCGTTTTCACACTATCACACTTCAAATTAAATGAAAAATAACAGCAAAGGAACAAGCCGAGACGAGACATTGAAAGGCTTCGGCTGAACAATTTTATGTGGACGGCAGAGGTGCCGGATCTTAAGTTTGTTTGGCCGTTCAAGTTTTCGGTTAATAAAAACTTAAAAAACAAAAAAGGCATGGCAGAAACAAAGTACATACATAGGTAGGCGATAAGACGATGGCAATTTAAGGCAGGTGCAGGACAAAGAAAAAATATCATCGGCGGCGGCGAACTATCGGCTGCGACTCACTCAGCTTGGTTCTTTGATTAAAAAAAAAAAACACAACCCTGATAAAATAAAAATGTTATCGTTTGGAAAATTTTCTAGAAAAAATTTGGTATTATGGGATGTCAAATTTCTTTCCGTATTTTTTCACATTTGGATAACATACTGTATTCACATTACATATGTATTATACTTTCTCATTGGATTTAAGTATTTGACAAGTCTTAATACTCAGTATAATAGTGTGAAAATGGCTTTAGCAATAGTGGTGAACAAGAACGTGTGCGGTAAACTGGCGCAGTATTAAAAAAAACATCAGTTTATTGTTTTTATTTGTTACATCGCTAAATAAACAAAAATATGAGTTTACCACACAAAAATAATATTTTAATGTTTTTACAGTTTGTCAAGTAAATGTTTTTGTAACTAATTTTTCTTTTCTTCTTCTCTTACCGACAACAAATTTATTTTCTTAGATTTTTTTTTTTTTTTTTTTTGTTAATACCGTTAGCTTGGTTGTCGCAAATTGTGACGACATGACGCCTAAAATTCTTAAAATTTTGGTACACATTACGACAAAAACAATAAAACAATTATATCTGGGCCCTATTCCACAAAACAACTTATCAACTTTTCACTTTGCACTTATCAAATTTTTCGGTAATTTGCAAAACTTTATGTTCCACAGAACTATAAAATTTGATAAGTGATAAGTTGAAATTGATAAGTGTAATTTGCATAGTCTGCAATTTTTATATTTTATTTGTAATTTCTGTTCCACGTAGGTTCTCTTGTGCAAGGTGCACAGTTAATATTGAAAAGTGTAATTTGCAAAGACTTTGCAAATAATTACATTGTTTCGTTCCACAAAAACTTTAATTTCTAGTTTTGCAAAGCAAATTTTGATAAGTTTGTCAAAAATTTGCAAGGTAAACGATCGCTTTGCAAATTTATATTGTTATAACTAGTGAAGCTTTAAAAATGTTAAACGTAAGTTTTGTTCGCCAATAATGAAGACGCGGTTATAACAACAAATTATAGAGAACGAATAAATTTTCCGAGAATAAAAATTTTATTTTTAAAGAGTGCTGTCGTTTAAATAAAATCCAAGTTGATTTCATTTTAAATAATATTAAAGAAATATTTTAACACAATATATAACTCAGTGAGCCATTGTCGGCTGAAAATCAAGTGCTTCTGTGTTTGCATTAGCTCACAAATGGCTGCCAGTACTATGAAATTTCAGCTGTGCATGGTATTGAAAAGCAATAGTTTGCAGAACCATATATAGAGATAACACGATGTCGTCAGTGGTATTGCTAAAAAGTTATTTATGATGGGATTCCTTTGAGACTGTGGTTGCGTGATTGACAAAATCATTAAAATTGATATGAGGACCGACATGGAAACCACCCATTGGACCGACGACAGTTGCAGGAATTGGGATTTTTGTAAAACGCGTCCCAAGCAGCCTGTTAGTATAATTTTCAAAATGAAATCTAAATGATGTGTTTAACTAAAACACCACTTAATGTAGACGGATGTAGAGATCCAGAAAATGCAAACAATTTTCCAATTTTTTCTTTAAAATTAATCACTTTATTTGTAATAAAAATTTTTCTTTCAACAGACAGAATAAAACGACTTTAAGCCTGACTTCAAAATTACATACAGGATGCAAAATCCATTTTCGTACACCCTTAGAAAATGCACTATTTCCTTAATATTGTAAATCGTTTTAAAAATAAATTAACATAGACAACTTTTTTAAATTGTATAATGCCAAGTTTGGTTCATGTACAGTTATCCAACTAAATGTTAAAATTAGTTTTAAAATTATTTAACATAAAATTTATGTGTACGAATATGAATTTTGTTTTTAAGAATAGTGAATTCAGAAAAAATATTGAATTAAATTTTTTTTGTTCGTTTGTTTTGTTAAATAAAATTATTCAAAAAAATACTTTTGTTATTTATTTTATTAAATGGTAATCGTTTTTGCGAAAACTCAAGGTGTACGAATACGGATTTTGCATACTGTATGTATGTTAATAAATAGTTCGACTAATAAAATTAAAATATTATTTACAATAATTTTATTAAAAAACCAGCTGTGCCCGTCACTTCGTCAGCGCCAGAGCCTTATACCGACAAAATGTAATTCTCATAAGAAAAAAAAAATACATTTTATATAGGGAAAACACACCAAAATAAAAGTGTACGCATAATTTTTTTTATAAACCATCAGTGAAAGTAGACCTTTCCAACACATGTACTCGTTTGAAAATCGGTTGAGTGGTTCTCGAGTTATAAAATCACGAACATAGGACAACTTATTTTTATATATAAAAAAACTTTTACTCTACTTTACTCATTATAACAAGTTATATTTAGCAATGGAAAGTGAAAAGTGTTAAGACAGAAATACAAAGATGTCTAAATGCTTTGTGGAACACTTTTCACACTCGCTTTGCAAGAAAGGGCAAAGACTTTACAAGGGGTGCTAAAATTAGCTTAGTGCAAAGTGAGATTTTCAAAGAACATTGTGGAACAGAAACACTTCTTACTTTTCCAAAAAATGTAATTTGATAAGTGCAAAGTGAAAATTTGATAAGTTGGTTGTGGAATAGAGCCCTGCTCTATAGCTGTCAATAAAATGTTTCCGTAACAATGGAATATAAAAAAGACCCGTTAGTTTTTTGGGTATTGGTGCATGTGCGTTAGTTTTTATGGATGGTATTGCATGAAAAGGGTTTTTAAGAGTTTATTTATAAAATATTTTATTTATATCAAAAAAATTGTTAGCCAAAAGTCAAGTTAAAAAATGACAGGTAGACGAGTCAGCCAAAGAATTATTTAATTGGTATATATTAATTATTATAAATGAAAATCCCATAAAGAAATTGGTGAAATATTCTCCCTTGACTTTAGTACAGTTGCCAACATTGTTACCTGTTTGAAAAATTAAAAATGTCTGGAACCAAAATATTTACTAGGCATGCCAAAAAAGGTTTACGATGCATTAAGAATTAAATACTGACAACTATTCATGATAAGCAACATTCTAGCACTGGAGAAGAAGTACTTCCAATTAGTTATGACTGTGGAGTAAGTATCTCACATGGAACTGTTCGAAACCTATTGCAAAAACATAATAATTCCTTGAATAATGTTAGAAATAAAACCTTTGATATCAGTCAAACATTAAATATTAAAAACGTTTATTTCCATCCAGGTAGCTGGGATGACGTAATTTTTTGTACCGAGACGAACCCAAAAAAGTTGGTACAAGCTTCTGACAGAACTAGAAAATAATAATACAAAATCCACAGCGACTTTTAGAAAAATATCTGTTATGGTATCAAATGGTATAACAAAGATAAGAGTTGGAAAGATCAGGATGTTAGATGACATAATGACCAAGAAAGTTTATATTGATATTTTGAAGAATGAAACAGTTCTTGAAAATTATATTCCATTAAAGAGAAAAATTCACTAATCACAAATCGTATCCCTGTGGGACAGAGTTGTTATATAAGTGCAGAAAAGTCATGGATACTTAAATACTAAGTCGAGAGTTGAACCATCTTCAAAATTGTTGGGTCAACCCAAATAAACAGCTTAGAAAAGGATCTCGCAATACCGCACTACAAAAAATAATAATTTATAAAGAAGTGGGATAAAATACTCCGTAAAAATAAAATATCTCTGTTATAGTGAGTTATTTATAAATGTTCACAAGCACTAAATAATGCCCGTATAGGACACACAAAGTACGTGCAAAAAAATAATATATTTTAGTTAATTAAGTAGGCAGATATTTGAAAGCCATCAAATTTTGAAAACATTTACATATTTGACAGCGCAAAATCTAAACAATGTTTTTATAGTTGCGATGAAAATTGTTCTATTAAAGTTTAATTAACTTTTTTCAGTATAATATAGTTATAAATACATATAAAATGTAACTGCACAAAAACTTTTGCTAAGAAAATGAAAACACATATTTGACAAACTGTATATTTTACTCACTGTAATTTATGAAGAGAGTCACAGAAAGCGCAAATAATAACATCGGTAATCTCATCCACATCTCTAGTGAACTGATTAGTTTAATTTCGATTTCGTTTTATTTTTTAATTGAGTTAAAACAATCTCATACGAAAAACATTGAAAACATTTTTATTTATTTGTATTTTTCTGTTTTGTAAAAATAAATAAATATGAACGTAGAATCTATTAATTTGTTTATAATAAATTAGCATAAATAAATAAATAAAAACAATAAGAACAACAACAGCAAAAACGATAATAGTAGACATAACATAAAAAACCAAATCTTCAAAACAATTAAAAATACAAAACAATTCAATACATTTCATTTCAATTCAATTCAGTTCTTTTTATCTTTATCTTGTGTATAATAAACAGGAGCATCTCAATTGTACTCGCATGTAACGAATATAAAATGATGTTTTTGTTGTTTTTTTAAGAATACAAAACAATTTTGACAAGACAATAAATACACTTTGTTAAATGATTCTAGGTAAATTTTACTATTTTTGAAACACGTATTTTTTTAAGATCTTTCAGGCATGCAGCATTCAGACATCAACACACAAATGTATATTAAAAAATAAATTTGCTTTAGAAATAATTATAAATATGGATCCTGACAACAGCGCCACCTATCGGTGAAAGAAGAATTTTATGTCTTAAGCTGAAACCTACTATATACACTTGTAAAGTTCCATTGAAATCAGATAAACGAAATCGAAGGTTAACTTTAACGAACACACCGAATTTTGACAAATTTTTAAGATCTTAGTTGGATTAGATTGCTAGATGTTCGATGATTGTTGTTAACTTTGCCTGGCTGTACCTACGACCACTTTTCTAACTCTATTAATTTTTAATGCACCGACACAACATTAAACAAATAGTTTGATGGCTCTAATAATATAATAGTTATTTTTATATTATATTATTATATGAAATCGGACCATTTATAATATCAGTATAGATAACTAAAAATTACTTTGTTTGGACCGCTATCCCCGCTCCGATGTCAAGAGTTTTTTTTTTCTACTATTCACTTTATATTTAAAGTAAACCTAAATCATGTTTAGAAACTCTCAATTTTTGGGCTTTCCGGATATAAATGTTTTTCTTGTATGAAGGTGCGATGGCAGAATACGAAATTCATTTAAGTTTTTTGCGACATGAGTGGGGAAAGTTAAATAAACTTAATCGTTTTCCAATTTATTCCTACTTTTTATATTTCTTTTAAAATCTAGAATAAAATTCTATGCTTCGGATATAAAATTTCCAGGAAGAAAGAAAAGAGAAAGAAAAGTTTATCATTCTGTTTGTAATTTCTACGATATTTGTTTGGGTCCCCATAAAAATATATATGCATCTGTACCCGAATTTGCGTGGACCCCTTAACTTGTAAAACTTTTTAGCATACCTCTCTGTCAGATGCAATTTCTAAAATTTTGCAATTATAAATCAAAAATTATATTCCTGAATGACTAAGATTTTTTGCATTTGTTTTTAGGAAATAATTAATATTCTGTAATATTATTCTATTAACATTTATGTATATTTCTCTGTGTTTTGTAAAATTTTATTACTTCTAGAGTATTTTTGGCTTCCTAATGATCTGGCCTGAGCAACCAGTGAAATACATATAGGAACTAGCTCTTTTCCCCCAAGAAATAAATTGCATTTTTATTATAAAACGTCATGGGTAATTAGCATAATATTAAATAATTAATATTTAAATTCCCAAAAATTTTATATATTGCAAACTTAATTTCACAAAAAAAATAATAATAGAAAATTTCGAAAATTTACCAAAGAAATATATTTACAAAAAAAATCTAAATTTTACCGACAAAAGGAAATTTTACCTAAAATTAAATATTCACTAAAATATTTCAGAGTAACGCAAAATTTGAAAAATCAACATTTCTCCAAAAAGTCGAAATTCCCAAAAAGTAACAGAAAACCTAAGTTCACTAAGTTCACTCTAAATTTCAACAATTAAACTAAATTTAAACAAAAATCATTTTAAAAATTTCTAAGCGCTAACATATTTTGTTTAGTAAAATCAAAAAAAATTAACGCAAAATATAGATAAAAACGGTAGATAAAGCAGAAAGTAGCTAAAATAGCACCAGCAGTTTCTTTGCACCCAACTTCACTACCTAACGCTCTGTCAAAATTGAATTTTCCAATTACCAAGCGTTGACGCCGCTATTTAGATTTGCTTCATACATTTTGTATGTAAATGAAAATTTTTGACAGGTATTTTACTCCTCAAGGCCATGATTCACTATCATACTTAGTCGTACGATCTGTCAAAAAATGCATGTGTGCTCAAAAAGTATGATAGTGTGGCTTAGAAATGTATGTGTGTGTGACACACTTTTTGACAAGTCGTACGATTTGATAATCTTTTGAAAAAATTCATAAAATATTATTTTTCCATGCGATCAGAGTTGCAAAAACTTGTTTTGTATGTGGCATCTAGTGTGGCATCTACAACTCTATTTGTAAACGATTTTTAAATTAGGACAAAATTCTGTCAGATTTTTGGTTGATTAAATCGTACGATTGTGTAGGATAGTAAAGCCTGGACTTTACGTTTTAGCTGTCAAAATGGAGTTCACACCGTGTGTATTTGTCATATGGAATGTCACTTTTTAACATATAGAATTTGTACACGTCGTGTGAATAGCATACATATGTATGTTATTTTTTATGTGCAATACATATGAAATTTTTTATTTTCTTGTTACAACGTGTGTAACATCAGCTGTTGTTGGCAATAATAAATGTTTATGGCGGCAAAAAAAAAACAAAAGTTAATGTAAATTGGCTGCTTTGTTTGTGACTTGAAAAAATACAATAACAAGTAAAAGTATTAATTATTAAAAATTAATTGAAAGGCAGGTTAATGATTTGTGTTATTGGTTATGTCATATGAAACATACCAACGAGTAAAAACGGATTTGACGTACACATGAAATTAGTACATATATGTATATGGATAGAAAGGTCGCAAATACACACTCTGTGAACGCTTTTAACTTAAAACCATTTTTTAATTGTATTAAGTTCTATAAAGCACAGAAAAACAGCTATGAAGTAAACTTTTTACTTACAGCGTCTGAAAATTAAAAAAAAAACTGTATGTTGCATATCTGCACCAGTGCGCACTTATCGGACTCTGCCATGAGTAGAGAATTAGTAAATTTAAGCTTAAATAAAAAATAGAACAAAACTTTATAAAAACAATTATTAATATGTATTTATTATATCAGAAGCTTAATCTACATTTGTTGTAATATGTAATATGTGTTATCTTGCCGGACATCTTAAGGAGGCACAGTTTGTGTTGGTTAACGCTTTTTTTTTGCTGTAAATCAGCTTCTAAATAAGTATAACTGTTTTAACCGCACGGTTGTGTTACCAATTGGTCCCAAATCTGGTTCGACATTTATGTGCAAAGTGATCTATGCAATATCTCAAAATGATTTTAAAACCCAATTTATGCACTTTATTAGGAAGCTATTGTTTCATGTACACGCAAAGAAAAAACATGGTCGATATATGTATATACATATACATATATATTTTTTTATTTATTTATATACATACATATATGTACATATTTATAAATTTAGTCGTTAAAATATTTATTTATTCAATTGCACATTAATTTCATTTATATTTATATTCAATGTGTCACACAATTATTTTTGAATGTAATTTAGTATAAAATAAGAAAATTGATCATATACAGCGCAGATAGTTTTTAGTTCAAACACTAATATATGCGTAGCGATACCCAGTCATGTTTATTAATTCAAATGAGCTTATGAAACAATGACAAGAAAGGGTTAAAAGTTTTAAGGTTTTTCTCGAAGCGACACTAGTGAAAGTTATATTTTAAAAGTATGATCTAGATTCCTTTAAACTCAGGAAATTAAAAAAATGCAAAAAGTAAAAGGTGTTTGCGTTTAGTCGAGCTTTGCGTTCTGTTTCTAAAATTATTTTCATGAGTATGATCATGCATAATCCTAACTTATTTTTTGCACCCTGTATTAAAAAGCGTAAAATTTATGGTACAATGATAAAAGCAAGTATATGGCATCTATTTAAGAATAAAATTTAAATAAAAATATACTTAATAACAAAATATGTACGAGTACAATACATTTTGTTGGGAATATGTAGATTTGACCGTCTGTCTTTATTGATTTGTCTGTTGAAAATACAAAGTCAGAAACTATTCAAACAAGATGTCAATTTAACTTCTTTTTATTTAATTTTTTTTTTTCATTTTTCTGTTTCACACTCATACCGACAGTTCTATTTACTGATATTTGTAGTAGTTTTCGTTTTCGTTGACGGCGCACGTGAGATACAAGATATTTTTAATAAAAAAGCAACAAAAATATTAAAAACAATACAATACAATACAAAACAAAAAATATATATCCAACCAGTTCCCGTTCTAATATTTCACATTTCAACAAAATCAGTTTAACAAAAACCTCTTTCAAGAACGGTTTGCTAAAGAACAAATTCTTCTCTCCAAAATCCAGTTTTTATTCAATTTATAAATAGAATTTTCTTTAACAATTTTGCAACTACTAGCAAAGTTTTAAGTGCAACTAGTGTGAACAAATATAAGATTTAAAAGCAAAACTTAAATTTAGACAAAAAATAAAAAAAAAACGAGCGAAAAATCATCAAAAATGGATCAATCTTTAGAAATAAAACGTGCCGGCAAACCGCCATGCAAAAATGATCGCAAATCATATTTGCAAAAAGTTATGTTGACCAGGTATAAACTTACTACAATACACTATACTATACTACACATTTTTAAACTTAATTCATTTTTAAATAATTATCTTTCACTGGACATTTTAACACTTTCAATATCTTTTTCATAATTATTTGTGATTTAAAACAGGAATTTATTTAAAACCATTTTTTATTGTTTTTTTGCTTGAAACACATTCAAATACAAATATTTGTATATAATTCAAATGCTATTGACCGATTTTACACCACTTTGATAAGAAAACGTAAACGAAAACAAGTTGGAGACCCAATAATTTTCGTTACAAAAACGTCTGGTTAACTTCTGAATGAAGGTAACCTCTAAATGTTATAAAAAAACCAACAACAAATTATTAATAATTGCGATCTTAAATAATTTTAAATAAGATAAATTAAACGGAAAATATTAAATTTGTAAGAAAAAAGTTGTTTTAAATTTAGTTTTTGTTTTTTTGCAAATCAGTTAGAGACTAAAGAAGAGAAATATTATTTTATTGCTCTTAGTTGTGATAGCGTTTTATATTATCGTCTACCAGAAAAAAAAACTCTTCTAGGTATTATCCCTATGGGGGATAGGAACTTATAGTAGGCTACTTTAAAATCTTATACTAGAGATGCACAGAAAAAATTATTACCAAATTGATGATAATTTTTTCTGTGCCTTTTTACAGCTCAAAACTATGATTTTCAGTATAAAAATTCCAAAATGATTGGATTTTTGTGTATTTTAGCCAAAAAAATATGCCATCAAGCTTTTTGTTAATAGAAAATGTTTTAAGAAATACATAAAAAAATATATTTTTGTATCTACCCATTTTTGGCACGGATGTTTAAAATAAAATTCGTGTAAGAATATCATCCAGATTCGAGCTGGACGTCTTCTAATTTGGCTTATTTAACATCGAAATTTTGTCTTTATCCAGTGTTACCATTTGTGTAGATTTAACTTATTTTTGAAGTTTTTTGAGATGTCAAAAAGATTAAAAATTTTTTTAGCTAAAAAAATATTTATATAAATGTGATATTAACTACTTTTAATCTATTATAGTCTGTTTTTAAAAATATTTAATTACATTGTAAGAGATGACTATATAATTATATTGGAAAGTTTAACAAAATTGTTGTAAACAATTGTACATTTCATATAAAAAATGATTAATTTTATATTAGGAGGCGTAAAAGTTAAAAAAAAAATTTGTACAGTTTTTTGAAGCTTTTTCTTGCTTAAAAAAATAGTTTATCCAGCAACAGCTAACATTTAAAGAACCTTTTAATAAATCAATATCAATAAGAATAAAATAAGGAACAGAACAGATAAACCAACATTAAGTGGTAGTTTAAAAAGTAGGGTCTTTTTTTAAAAAAACTAATTTTAATCGCACACATTTTAAACAATCAAAAGAATTAAAGGTTTACGTATAACCAAAGCAAAAAATGTATAAATATAAATACTGCGTTATTTTAGTTATTATTAATTCAATAAAATCACTAAAATAGATTTTTAACACGAAAAAAATGGTAATATTGGATTTAGCCCACATGTTCTAAGATCCCAAGGCTGTATCAATATATACATCGCATGATTTTTAATTGATTGGTTTGATATATCTGTCTTCGGGTTGACAGTTTTTTTTTGTTTTAAAATACTCCAGATAACTTTTCTGCTCCTGAATATCTTCATAAAAGAAATCGTCGTGTTGTTGCTTTAACAACGTTAAAACAAAGGAAAATTCACTGAAAACTGAAATTACATTGATTTTTTAATCGAAATTTCACCAAAAAGTTCTAAAACTCGAACTAAACGAGACATTGTCAAAAACCGAAATGTTATCAAAAAGTGGAAATAATTTTATGACGTAACAACAATTTTTCTTAAAAAACATTGAGAAAAGATTGTCCCGATGGGCATCTCTGGTAGTGGTTAACCCATCGTCCACAGTATTAAATTGTGCCAATTATCTAATTAATATTTTATTATAAAATAAAACTCAACCAAAACAATATCAGAATAATATTTATAAAAGTGTTTTTATTTTAATTAACCTTATCCATTTGATGATATTTTGTTAAAAATTAAAAAATTTAATTAAAAGTTGTCAATAAATTATGCGTGACTAACCGTTTGATTTGTCATTCATAATTCAATGAGGTCGCGACTACTACATTATATTTACGAGGGGAAGCCAACAAGTCTTTACAAAAAAAAAAAAAAAAAAAAAAAAAACACTTTGTCTGATCTAACTTATATAGCCTTACCACGATAAGTTTTCACACGATAGATAATGTTGGGTCAAAAACAAATAAACAAAAATTCCTTTGCATTGTTAACCAAGGGTTAGATGTAGCAACAACAACTGTAAGATGGTAAATATTTTAAAGAAAACCACATACGAGGAAAGAGAAAAGCTTTAGGTAGTAGTACACTAAACCAAATTTCGTAAGTACTATTAACGATAAAAAATAGTTGAACCTTAAAGACAAAAATAGTTAAATCAACCAAATTTTTATTCAAATCTAATACGATTTATTCATATAAACTAATTTTATTCAAATTATTCTATATATATTTTTTTTTTCATTTTTCTATAATATTAATCACCTAATTTGTAAAAAAAATATCCTTTCAATGCTATTGAATAATAGAGAGAGTAAACGAACTTAGGCCTCACTTTAACAATTAATTTTTGTGTTAATAAATAATAAAAACTTAAATATTAAATATTTATGTTACATTTTTTTCTATGTATGACTTGCAAGGGGAAACATTTTTTTGATAATGTTTTAATATAAAAATTGCCATTCAATTTATTACGCACAGTGAAGTCATATTATTTTTAAATTTTGATAAACATACAAATTGTGTTGACCATTTTCATTTCCATTAATTTTTCAGTTGAAAACTGCTATGTTAAAAATAAATTCTAATTGTATGGCTTAGTGTGAAAAAATTTCCTTGTTCACATCTGTATCTCTATTTTTTAATAAAATAATTCTTTGAAAAACTTTATACTCTTAAATACTTTTATAAAATATTCAATTTGTTTGTCGAGGGGAAGCAAATGTCTATGCGTATTTCGCTATATGCTGAAGTTGCAATAGCCAAAATTGTTAAAATTTCCATAAACGAATTTAAATTCTGTAAGAAATTTAACAAAAAACATAAAACACTAAAAAACCATAAATATACATATAACTTTGGTCGTGCAAACAATTAAAATTTTGAAAACGCTTTAATTTTCTATATTAAGTAGCATAAAAAATATTGAATTAAGTCAAGGCGAATTTATATCAGGTGGTGTTGATAACCCAGGTTTTGTCAAAATTTGTTTATTTAGAAAAAATATTAAAAACAAAAACCAAATTAAAACGGAAAAAAAATGAATGTATGTTGATTTTTAACCGACTTAAAAAAAGAAGGAGGTTATCAATTCGTCTGTGTGTTGCTTTTTTTTTTGTATGTTTGTGCCTTCAGAACTCCGGCATTTCTGAACCGATTTTAAAAATTTTAAAGATTGGTCCCATTTTAAAAGAAGTTTAAAATTTTAAAAATTCAAGGGTGTCCCCATACAACGTACATGTTTTTTACGTGTATTATTAACTTTATAGGTCACCAATTTAAAATTAAATAAAAGTGCGTATCATTATAGCTCCCAATAATAAAAAGTAATTAAAAAATAACATTAAAAATTAAAGGGTGACCTCATAGGTGACGTAATTTCACCTTTATGGTCCTATCTTTTGAACCGTTATAGACAAACACTTGAAAGCTGCACATAATGTTCGTTTCTATGTCTGTTATAATAAGTATAAATATTTAAAATTAGAAATTAAAGGGTGTCCCATTAGTTGGTTTAATTTGATATATGTATATGGCCAAACTTTTCAACTGTTATAGATTGACAAAGACAAGATTTACAAAGAACCTTAGTCCGCTATTACGACAAGTATAAAATTTGGATCTATAAATTAAAGGGTGTCCCCATTATTGATGTAATTTGACCATTATGTCCTCATCTTTGGAACCGTTATACACATAGACAAACACGTGAAAATTAGACAGAATGTTCACGACTATTTAGTGTTATTTTATGTAATGGGTGATTTTTTTGAGGTTAGGATTTTCATGCATTAGTATTTGACAGATCACGTGAGATTTCAGACATGGTGCCAAAGAGAAAGATGCTCAGTATGCTTTGACATTTCATCATGAATAGACTTACTAACGAGCAACGCTTGCAAATCATTGAATTTTATTACCAAAATCAGTGTTCGGTTCGAAATGTGTTTTATCGACAAATTTTGTTCAGCGATGAGGCTCATTTCTGGTTGAATGGCTACGTAAATAAGCAAAATTGCCGCATTTGGAGTGAAGAGCAACCAGAATCCGTTCAAGAACTGCCCATGCATCCCGAAAAATGCACTGTTTGGTGTGGTTTGTACGCTGGTGGAATCATTGGACCGTATTTTTTCAAAGATGCTGTTGGACGCAACGTTACGGTGAATGGCGATCGCTATCGTTCGATGCTAACAAACTTTTTGTTGCCAAAAATGGAACAACTGAACTTGGTTGACATGTGGTTACAACAAGATGGCGCTACATGCCACACAGATCGCGATTCTATGGCCATTTTGAGGGAAAACTTCGGAGAACAATTCATCTCAAGAAATGGACCGGTAAGTTGGCCACCAAGATCATGCGATTTGACGCCTTTAGACTATTTTTTGTGGGGCTACGTCAAGTCTAAAGTCTACAGAAATAAGCCAGCAACTATTCCAGCTTTGGAAGACAACATTTCCGAAGAAATTCGGGCTATTCCGGCCGAAATGCTCGAAAAAGTTGCCCAAAATTGGACTTTCCGAATGGACCACCTAAGACGCAGCCGCGGTCAACATTTAAATGAAATTATCTTCAAAAAGTAAATGTCATGGACCAATCTAACGTTTCAAATAAAGAACCGATGAGATTTTGCAAATTTTATGCGTTTTTTTTTTTAAAAAAGTTCTTAAGCTCTTAAAAAATCACTCGTTATATAGCCAAACTTTTGATCCGCTGTACACCGACAGTCCTGAAGATTAGAACCCTGGGGACTTATCTCCCTATATACTCCGGAAGCACTGCTCCCCCGGTAGAGAAACGACTGATATTTGCTTTAGATTATTGAATTCAAGAATTATTTTTTTTTTATCTGAATTGACAGTTTGTGGTACGACATTTAAAAAATCCCGCTACAATCTTCGTCGTATATAATATAATCATTGTATAATTACAATGATTAGTTTTTAAGTCGGTTTTTTTGCAAGAATTATTTATTTTAAATTTTTACTGCAAACAACACAATAACACATACACAAATTTTCACCGCATTTTAACAATTTAAAGTAGCTGCGGTGGGTCCAGATTCTTTTTTTATGCTTTTATTTTAATTACTTTTTATTTTTTTAGTTCTATTTTTTTCTTCGTTTTTTTCTTTTAGTAAAAATAAACAAAACACATTCGGTTTGTTCTTTAATTAAAAATATTTAATAAATTTATTTTTTGTTGTTTTCTAGTCATGCAGCCAGCAGCTCTAGAAACATTGTAGGTCGTTTTAATATCTTTCAGGAATCTTTACACATAAGATTAATAAGCCCTTAAATTATTATTGTGTAAAAAAATAATTCAATGCAATATTTTTCATAAATGTTGGAAGTTTCTGCTTCGAAAGTAAGCGAACATTGGTATTTTTTTTTACTTTTTGCTTTGATATTAATTAAGGCGAATTAATTTAATTTGACAGAGACAGCCGACCAAACAAAAATAAAATACATGCTGTTTTTTTTTTTTTGTTGTACTTGTTGTCGTCTCGCTTTCACCTGATAAATAGTTTCGCCTTGGAATTTAGTTTTATATCTTTTAAGTTTTATAACGTCAACAAAGTTCGCCGCAAAGTAAAAATAGAAAGAAAAAAATAATATTTGTCATAGCTTTAGTAGAGTTGTAGTAAAGCTTAGGTTTCGTGTTTGGACCTTAAGCAATGTTATTTAATAAACTTGAATTCAGCAATCGCCAAAATTTTTAAAATCGGATTTAAGAGAAGAAATTGGAAAAAGTAAATTAATAATTTGTAATTTTAATTAATTCTTTCTTAGAGAGAATACAAACGAACTTAAGCTTGATTATAAATTTCATTGTATGTAATACATAAACAGTTCGACTAATAATAATTAAAATTTTCAAAATTAAAAAATCGCAAAGCACCGCGCAATCTTGTTTACTCAACAAAGTTCGCTTTGATACTAGATTAGTGTTAACTGAAAATGAATGTTGGATGCAGTGTTGGGATCTGTCAATGTTTAAATTGTACCGACCCAGTGATAAAATTGTACCAAATCAACATCAATTGTACTAACATTTAACATTAGGTAAAAGAAAAAACAAAACATATTTACATACAGTAGGTCGACATTAAAAGATTCTACACAAAACTTTAATACTAAGATATTTTAAAGTGACCTTGATTTCCGAATTTATATTCTGTGGACATGTATTTATTAATGTAGGGGGAATAACGAAGCAGACCACTACTAAATGGGTCCCTTTTCAACCCTGTGGACATGTAATTAGTCAACGTATACAAATCATCAACTTTAAAGGAAGGGAAATCACAAAATAAATACCAAATATGATGGACTAGGGTTCATGAAATACTTTCAGCAATAATTGGGAATATATATAGCATTTTTAGTCTTCTTTTTTCGTTCCCTTTGATATTTTAATCTCAAATTTTCAATGTAAAGTAGATGACATTAAAGGACCGCCATATTCTAGAAGGATCATCACTTTTACACGAAATTTGGTTTAAAATATAAAAAATTTGTATACGAGTATAAACAATTTTATATATTCCTTAAGAATTTTTTTATTATAAAGAGGTAGATAACCCCTTTTTAGGCTTAGATACATAAAAATGCAATAATTTTAAAGTTTTCAAATTGAAAATAAATATTAATAAAAATTTTGGGAATTCAAATATTAATTATTTAATATTATGCTAATTACCCATAACGTTTTTTAATAAAAATGCAATTTATTTGTTGGGGGAAAGAGCTAGTCCCTATACGTATTTTACTGGTTGCTCAGGCCAGATCATCAGGAAACCTTTTTCCTAATTTTAGAGAAGCCAAAAATACTCTATAAGTAATAAAATTCTACAAAACACAATGAGAATTATGCATGTTAATAGAATAATATTACAGAATATTAAAGCTTCAACAAAACACCAACAAACAAACCACGTTTTTATTTTTCCTTACTGTCCTTCTACAATTGGATGGTTTTTTGCCATCACATAATATTAAATAATATTATAATATTAAACATAATATTAACGCATAATATTAAATAATGAAAATAATTTAGTTGTTACCTCAGCAAAGATATGATTTTAAAATTTTCCCACAATATCTTAAATTTTGCTCGCTAACTACGAAAAAAACTTTAAAGAAATATACTAATACTAAATAGCTAATTTTCAAAATTTTACATGGTTTCTAACATGTAAAATCGAACAAAAATTTAAGAAATGCCAAGCCCTAAAAAAAATTAAATAACTTTGTAGCCACATAGCGCCACCACTAGTAAGTGAATGACACCCAGCTTCAAAACTGAAACTCAGATACTCCTCTGCTATGTCCATGTCTAATTTTGGATCAATCGGACTAGCCCTTTACATTGTAATAGTTGTCTCAGTTAAAAAATAATAAGGATTTGCTCATCAATTCGCTAGTCTTAAAATTTTCCTTTTTAAAAATCTACTTTATTTTGAATTACTAACGCGCCGTATATGATTTTGTTAAGACACATCGACTTACCCTCGTATATCTGAATAGAAACATGCGCCAAAGATAATTAGTTGTGAAAAATAATATTTTTATAGCAAAAGAGAATTATTAAAATTGACGTCATTAACAGTAAAATATAAACAATAGTTCAAACGATCTCATACAAACAAATAGCGAACACATCGTTGTCATTTAAACTGGCATTCAGTATGAAATAACATATTCTCAAGTTAACAAGCTGTTTCGAAAGATAAAAAATTAAAGAAATAAATCAAAATAAATACTGCAATTAATCTGTTGAACTTCCGATTTTAATATTTATACAAAAGCGAAAGCACAAATACACAATATTAAAACATTATTTGTACGAGTGTCACGAATCATGAAAAGTAATTGGACGTCCTCAGTTGTTGAACACGTTTATATTCAGAGCAATAATTGATGCAAGTATGCTCTTCGATATCGTCACCTTAAATATTTAAGGCCGAAGCTACCTACAGTCCGCTTCTTTACAAAAGAAACAAAAAAGATTTTGAATTACAAACTATAAATGAAAATAAATAAAAATGAGAATAAAATTGAACTTGTGTAATTAAGAGATCTGAAGAAAAAATCAAAAACAAAAAACTACAGATATGCTATTTAAAGATAGAGTTGTTAATTATTCGAGCTAATTTTGATCAAATGAAAGTTCCACGTTTCTCTATTATTCAAATAAAAAATTTAAATTAAAAATGTCTTTCATTATTCGAACGAATATTGAATAAATAATATTTACAGACATTTAATTACAAGAATATGGATTTTAGTCCGATTTTACGAGATAAAATTTGTGTTGCTATTAATTCAATTAATTAAAAATGGAAGCAAAATTCAATTAATTATTAGGAAAATTTTATTGGCCTTAGAACTGTGTTAAAATAATTAAACTCATAACATTAACCGATAAAATAAATGAATATTTACTATAAAGGTAAGTGTACGATGTACATGTCGCTTAAGCTTAGAAAGGAGCCCCAATACGGTAGTGCGGTAGCCCCCAGACATGAAGAAGTTTGAAGTTTTTACTTGTAGGACATCTTTTTTGGTCTGGATTTTTTTGCCTTCTACGAATTTCTGAAATAGTGAAGAATATTCAAGAGCATTTCCCGACATTCCAGAACTTTCTGGGTTGTTGTGGAATGTTTGGGAATAGTCTGGAACGTTCAGTAACATCCCGAAACTGGAATGTTGTTCGAGTTCCCGAATCTATTTGAAATCTGCACGGCTAAACCATTTTTAGTGAAATTTAAACGTTAACAGGTTTTCATATAGAAGCTGCAATAGGTTATATATTCTTCAATGCTCGGATCTAAGAGGAAAAGGGGAATTTTCATACTGAATAGAATAGATCCTTATCCAGAATGTTCAATGATAAGAAAGGGGGGAAAGGAAAATTTATGTAAAAATCAGGTTTTGCATTGCGATTTAAACTTTAGCTTTGTGTCGTTATGTTGAGATTTAAAGAAATGTTTTATCTAATTATTCGATTTTAAGAACTGTTTTTTTTGTATTTTGAAATTCCCAGGCACCGTCGGGTCAAATAAGCTAAATTAAATAAAAATTAATTTTATAAAAATTTCAAACATGTTAAATCTATAACTGTAAAAAGTAAAACCTACAAGGTTAATGTAATTTTGAATATGTTCGGCAAATAGAAAGTTCTACTGTAAAAAATGGAACAAAGATTTTTTTTCGATTAATCGAATAATTTCTATTCACATGCATATTTTTAAGAAAGCCTAATTATTTAGAAATTGTATAAAACTGAAAATAAAAATATGTTTTGTCATTAATTAAAGTAACTTGTACGATCTTATGTTTAAACTAGCTGTGCCCGCCACTTCGTTAGCGTCCTTGCAATATTTTCTTCGATTTAGCTTTGAAAGCAATCCACACCAAAGGCCCTTACTTTACTTTATATAAAAGTTCTCATCCCTACTAAAATAACTGTCGCCTAAAACTATGCATATCGGTTAGTGCTTCAGTTATGGTTTATGCATTTACTTTATATTTACCTTACTAAAATAACTACGTACTTTCACTGCTTTTTCTTCTCCTTCTCTTGGAAATTAAATATTTTTGGAATTAGGATCCATCCTGTAGTTTTTACGAGATGCGAATACAGACAGAAAGACAGACAGACGGGAAATGAGTTACTATTTTATTATATGTATAATAATGTGTATAAATATATAGATTATAAATACATATTAGTTCGTAAAATAAAATACTTTGAGTTCCCATCAAGCGACATTTTTATAAAATATTATGACTTCTCATTGTGTTGTTATGACCTTTTGCATTTTAGGTGACGATATAACTCAGAAAAATTTTGGAGTAATTGAAACCGAAAGTAAAATAAAAGTAATAAATATTTTTTTAGTAATATACGACTTAACGTGGAAATACGTGGAATACGACTCAAGTCTAGAGTTTTTAATCCTAGAATTCCCGTAATTAAATTCTCGGGAAGTTAACAAATTTTTAATTTCCCAACAAGAACACACGGGAAACAAAAACTGCTAAATATGAAAGATACACAGTTGCACTAATAGATGTTTTAAAAAATAAAAATGCTATTCAAAATGGGGTATGCAGAAGATCACTTTCGTATTTTTAAGTCCTTTAATTGTGCAATTTTTCATATTGTACAATAATGTCTGCATATCTATGAATAGATATGCAGATAGATATGAATAGAAGTTGGCGCAAATATTCAAAATGTAACGCAAGCAGTCAGGGTAATATTTTCAGTACAGGACAAAACAAAATTTAATATTTTCTGTTGTTCTGTATTTTGACACACTAGCACAAGGGTTACTCGTGCAAAGATTCAAGGTTTTATCAATAGATAAGTAGTAGTTCGCCAGAAACACGATAATAATTTTTCACTTTGTGTGGAAGGTACCACGCCCACTATTTACGTTGATATTTAGGGTTACTGGTGCGAAATTCCCAGGCGCTACTTATTGCAGTTCTCTAGTTACAGGATAATAATTTTTCACTTTATATGGAAGGTACCACGCCCACTATTCCAATCCAGGCTGTGTTTCTCAAAACTATGTACGTTAATATAGAGGTTACTGGCTAAAAATTTCAAGGCGCTACCTTTTGCTGTTACCAAGCAACACGATGATAAATATTTGCCACGCTCACGCCGAATATCAAAAATATAAGCAACCCTATATCTAATAACAAACTGTGAATATTTCAGAAATATCAGTTCACTGGTGTAGGCAGCTATAGCTTCAAGAAAAACAAACGAACACATTTTGTGCTTTATATATGTACATATAGCATATCGTCGCGTTTCTTCTTAAACCACGTAAGCGCCATTTTTCCGAAATTTTTTGGTTTTTATGATAACATTCTACATTCTCATTCTAACAACTTTGTATGAAAAAAAAGTGCAGGGCAGTCGTTGGGACTGCCAATAGAAATGAAAACTAAGTAACTTGTGATTACTTTTTTTCCACGATTTTTTATGAAATACAAAGCAAATATTGATAATAATCTTTTTATTATTGCAGTTAACAGTTTTATAACAGTTTTAGGCTCTACAATTTTTGTTTCTTTTTTGTAAATGTCCGCTTACAAACTTTTAATGAAAATATACATATATGTACATACATATCTAATGGCGTTTTCTTTTCTGAAAAAATATTTTGCCTTATTAATAGGTTATACTTTTTATGGATCACCCAACCCTTGAAAAATGAGACCTTTTTTATGCTTTCAAAAGAACACAAAAGCCAACTGATTTTACATTTAACATTTAGGCCTATGTGACGTATAAAATAAAATATTTATTGTTAATTTAACTATTTTATTTTAAGCTTTAGGTCTTTAAATAATTTTATTTATATTTTTTCAATATTTCGCTACTCCTTTGTGTAGCATCATCAGGAAAAATTATAAAATTAACAGTAATAAAAATTACAATTAAAAAGTAATAAAAATTTTTTTTCATACTAACATATTTCAAAAAACAAATTTTGTCATAGACATATAAAAATTTGTTTAAAACAAGTATAACAAATATTAAATTATCTTTTATGTACTAAATGTCTGTAAATCTGAGTTACATTATCTGTGTCTGCCTTAAAATTAATTCTCTGTGTGTTTGGTGTATTAATAATATGTAGCATTTCTAAAATACAACGACGTTTATAGTTGTTTTCTGAATTTAGAACTGAAACATTATCAAAATTGGGATAGTGATTTAAACTAGCACAATGTGAAGATAAAGCTGTTTTTTGCGAATTAATATTCCTATATTTTTGGTCTGATTTACGTATGTCCTGATATTCTAGTTTTAAGTTTATTTTTCGTTGTGCCTACATATACTTTATTACAATTTTCATTTTCATTTCCGTTACAAGGTATATACTATATTTGACAATTCTAATTTTTGGATTCTATCTTTAGTTTTACTGAATAATTTGTTTAGAGTATTTTGAGTCTTAAAAGCCATTTTATATTTAGTATTATCAAAGATTTTAGATTTTTCTAAACGTTCAGATATTTCTGGTACATATATTAAAGATATATAAATTTTTTGTTCTATAATAACTCTTGTATTTTGATTACTTCTTCTCCCATATTGATTTATTATTCTATTTGTTAATTGTTTTGGAAAATTATTATCATTTAAAATATTTCTTATATTTTCCTTATTATTTTTATGGAATTTTTTATTACTAATTGTCAGAACCCTGTCTATTAAATTTTTAGCTGCGTTAACTATTATTCGTTTACAATGTTTCGAATAATAGTTAATAATTCTTCCGGAAGACGTTGGTTTTTGATACCAATATATTAATATATTGGTATCAAAAACCAAGTCTTAAATCAGACTCTATCTCAACTGTAAATAAAAAAGACGATGATGCGAGTTCAATAATGTTTCTTTAACCAAATCGTACATAAGGTGACGACGGTTTTTGAGTTCAATAATTTTTCTTCAACAAAAAGTGTTCAACGTGCCTAAAGAAGTTTTCACTTCAATAATAATCAAAAATGGTGACGACGGTTTTTGGTGACGGCGGTTTTTGGTGACAACGGTTTTGAAATCAGTATTTTTTCTTCAACCAAAAAGTGCTCAACGTGCCTAAAGAAGTTTTCACCATAGATAACACATCCCGGGGTTCCAATTGTCACTGCAGGAATATGGCAAATGCTTTGACGAGGGTTCCTAGAGCTTAAATCTGGAAGAAAAGGTCTGTGTGTGAAAACATACGGGTGCTCCTCGAGGCCCGACCAGTGCCCAAAGGACTGGTACCACGGGAATCGGTGGCCCCACAGAGAGCCTATCCTCTCTGTGACCGGTTATTGGTGAGGTCCCCTTCGGGGGTACACGTGGTTGTGGTTTAAGATCGATTTATGTAGGTATGGTGCACGGTCGATCAAGTGTGCTGTTGCACTCTCAACAGACGGAGTTTGGATAGTCTCCAAACCCCTAAGCAAGAGGTTATAATGTGGATGTAGGCTTGCCTTGGAAAGGCTTGCCATATTATATAAATTGCTACTCATTGTGACTGTATCACACACAAAAAGCGATTGGTGGCAATCGTAAAGTGTTGTTATACTACACAATGGGGGCGCTAGTCTACGCCTAAGTTTCACTCGGTGGTAAGACCACCGTGAGGTTAGGCCGAGTAGTCAGGTACTCACGTTAATCTTGTTCCACAATAACACATAGATGGCCAACTCTCCAAATGTCAAAAACGTGGCTACAAATGTCTTCACACATACGGGTACGGTGTGAATTCAACACACTTAGGAGAGTAACATTTTTATTCACACGTAGACACTATTACGCGATATTCCATTTCACTTTCCAAATATTAAAACAATTTTGAATTTTTGCACAAAAAATTATTTAACAATTTATTGTATTTTAAAGTTTTTAATACAAAATAAATTAAATTTTGTTGACATTTGTTTGTTGAAATTTATTTCTACACAGTAATGTATTTTTTTGTCTTTTAGGGGATGAAAATTTTCAAATCAATATAATAAATATTTAAAATTAGCATTCAATCTAACGTTTTTCGCACATAAATATATTAAAAAAATACAAAATTCATATTTTTATTAGAAAGAAAAAGAATTATTTAATTTTAACATCTAAAATTGAATGTAAAAAAATATTCTGTTTTTACAAAATATTTTATACAACTATGCACAGTTTAGGTGCTGTGGGGAATTTTTTTTTAAAAACCAACACTTATACAATTTTGTCTACCAATACATTCTTAGACTTAGGTTTTTTGACAAGAGACTTAGGTTTTTGACGTTTCAGTTGACCATCTATGTGTTATCTATGGTTTTCACTTCAATAAAGCTATTTTCAAAACCTCGTAGGCGAAAAAATCTGTTTAACTTACAATTTGTTTACAAAGTACAAAAATTTGTGTGAACTTTATTAGCATACTTACAATAAATACCCTGCAGGAAATAGGTGACAATTGTCCCAATCGCACTCATGCCATGCCTTATCAAATAAAAAGAGATAATAGAAGTAATGAATCGTTACTGTTGCACATCACGTAACTGATTTGAAATGTAAATTAAGAATAATAGAAAAGTTGGGGTAGTATTATAGCAACCAGCGATACACAAGCACATTCAGGTTAAGACCATTGAAAAGAGGGGCCCTTCCTAGGCCAACGCCATGTTATAGTGACTGGTCCCTTTCACAGAAAGTGTTAGAACTCAAACCAGTCTATATTACCTAAGAACCAGATTTTGTAACAGATTTTGTGTTAGTTCCCTTTACCCTGAAATACAAATAAAAATTAAATTAATTACTGATTCCTGAAAGTATGTATGCTTCGATTTTTAATTAAGTTCTTTATTCTCACATTCTTAATATCTTTTCAATAAATTTTTTCAACAATGTCATTTGTATTTCAGTAACGTAAATTTAGGATCCACACGTCAGAGTCATACTTTATTTATGATAGTCATATATTTAAAGAAAATTATATTTAGAACGCCGACTTTGTGAGTATAACAAGATAAAGTTGTGCTTGAAATGTTGCAATGAATTTTGCTTGTTAAAATTTAATAGTTTTAAAAGTTCCGTTTTTTGTTTTACTGTTTAACCGTTGTGATATTTTTTATTTAACTTAACATAACTCTTTTATTAAGAATAAAAATTATTATTAAAGTTACGTTTAAAGTTATGCCATGTTTTTTAGTTCGAATCTTCAAAACTTTACCTATTCTGTGTTTACTCCCGAATATTTTGTCCAATTTGTTTGGAATAAAAAATGTTTGTGGAATGCAAAATAATCAACTTTTTTAAACAAAACGCTATTGAGATGTTAAAATAATAAAAATGGGCTAACCTTTGGAATGTTTTCTTTCTATTTTTATACTAAAAAATATGTTTTCTATAAATCCCAAAGTTCCTAATCTGTCTCATTTCGAGTGCTTTCATAAATTTCAAACTTTTTAATTTCATTCGGAGTTCAGAACCGGAACGTTTGTATTGCACGTAAATGTTGCTGGTATCAGATTATTTTAATGTTTCTTTGAATGATTGTTTTCTTATTTTTTTATTATGTTCTTAAGTAATTAATATGCAGTAATGTTTTAATACTGAAACTATTGTTATTTGTTTTACAGAATGGGTTCATTTAACTCGGCTCCTAAAATTAATAATTCCGACTCTCAAGATGATAGTTTAGAGATACCCAAAGGCCTGAGTACGCCAGAACTTTTACAACACTGCAAACATTTACGCGGAGAGAATCAACCGCCACTCCTGACACGTTTCTTCTTAAAACCTTTATCGTCAATAACTGCTCAAATGATATCATCAGACATAACAGATGGTTTGCGTTGTCTTAAATTAGATGCAGTATCTCGAGGTAAAAAAAGATCTGAATATTTTTTTTTTTACAAAATGGAATTTTATTAACATACTTCCACTTAATTGTGAATTGCATAAATTTGGTTTTTAAATAATGTTAATAACTATTGTATCTTTTCCGATTTTGTTTTGCCGCCAACTAGTATGCAGCGCACCTATAGCTGATCCAAATTACATACGTTTATTCCAGTGGAATCTTTTATCACAAAGTAAGTTTATATTGCATTTTTAATCATACGTAAGTGTTTCTACGAGTAACTTTACGTGTATTTTCTGCATTTTATTATTATTTTAATTGATCGCTATTTCTGTTGTTTCAAAATCTCCGTCGTAAATACAGCAGACGGATTCAAAAGTAATACAAATTTAAATTGCCCTGTGCTACAGTGTTGATTTGATGTTGTAGGCCGAGTTAAAAATGATTTCCATTTTATTCGAAATATTCAATCTTTGGGATAATTTTTGATTGCGGTATCTTTCGAAGAAAATAATAATTGTTCAGTTCGCAACTCCCTTGTATGGTTGTATCATTTATCTTGTATTGTATTGCATAACAATAGTGCACACCTATTGCTAGTAATTTACATTAAAAAGAGTAATACAAGTTTACACATGTATTTCATATGTTTTGAAAAAGTTGTACTGAATCCATATGTGGACTAATTGCTTGCCAATCTTTTTAACATGTAGTCATCGGCATCAGAATTTAACTACACCCGCAATAACTCATAATTGTTGTGTAGTCACATATTTACCCAATTTGCTTAAAATTTATATTATGCTTTGATTTTAATTGATAGATCCCAGGTATGCTTAAACTTGAAGCTTATAGTATAAAGAGAAGAAGAAGGTTAATATAAACAGATTTTATTGGCTTGTGCTAATTAACCTATTTTAATTTTTAGATTTTTTTAAAAAAGGATTTCAGACTTCAAGTCTGAAGCGATCTTTATTGTTTTGATGTTTTATTAGAACTGATTTTTACAATAATTTTATTTTATAACTTAACTAAACTAAAATGCTTTATTTGCCGAATTACCTGTTGTTGGTAGACATGTCATCAGCAGTTTTAATGGGAACGGATATAAATGAAATGTGAATATTTCGTAAACAACTGCATCATGAGGTTAAATAGTGTTCGTTTCCAACATATTTTTATATGTACATACGTATATATTTCTTTTATGGGAATTTCAGTATATTTTGTGTTAACTTGCTAAATAAAAATAAATCAGACAAGTGCGAGTCAGAACCACACACGTAGGGTTCCGTTCTATGTTCAGTACTACTTGATTGTTAATTTAATTTTCACGTCTAATGGGGCGTCCTTTAATTTTTAATTATATTTTTATACTAGAGCATCGTACTAAATACCCTGTATAAACATTAAGTGCCTGTCTATAATGTTTAGAAGAGAAGGTCAAAGCGACATCTAGGAAACCTTTTTATTTTTTGTTACTTGTTGTTATAGAAGATATTGTAAAATATAATATGTGTAAGTTTTAAGTGTCGGCCTATTATTGTTCAAATGTAAGACCAGAGTAAAATCGTGT
This sequence comes from Phasia obesa, assembly GCA_949628195.1. NCBI lineage: Eukaryota > Metazoa > Arthropoda > Insecta > Diptera > Tachinidae > Phasia > Phasia obesa. The sequence goes on from OX451217.1 coordinate 86,354,294, forward strand.
CACTATTGAATTACCCTTAAATTATTGGTATAATTTTTTGTACTTTTTATAGAGGACAATTTATACGTACTTTGTATAGAATTAAAGTGTCTTCTCATTCCAGTTCAAAAATAAGGCTACACACATACATACGTAAATTTGAGTCACTTTCGCAAAACCCTTTCATTTTTATTCTTTGCTATAACGGACATAAATTTACACACTTTGTATAAATTTACGTTTAAGAAAATAAAGTCATATTCGCGAAAATTGCATCACATCGGAACACCCTTTAAAATTAGTAATTGTTGTTCTAGCGGCTATGGTAATACGAAAATATCAAGAGCGGTTCAAAAAATAAGGCAATATACATACGTGGAAAGCATGTCTCATTAATAAATTACTATTGAATATTTGAATTCTTATTAGTCGAACTATTTATTTTACATAAAAATAAAATTTGAAGCCAAGCTTAAGTTCGTTTTATTCTCTCTAAGAAGGAATAATTTAAATTACAAATTATATAATCAATATTAAAGAAAAATTTAAAATTTTTTTTAAATAGATGATGCTTACAACTAAACACTACCCAAAGTAGATAGATATGAAGATTGCTGATGACAGACGTAACTGTCTAGAAAATGCATTTCATTCTGTTGGTGTCTAAAATGAAAATTTTCCTATTTTTCTTTAATATTGATCACCTAATTTGTAATTTAAATTATTATTTCTTAGAGAGAATAACACGAACTTGAACTTGGCTTCATATTTCATCTGTATTAATAAGTTAGACTTAAAAAAAATTAATATATGTAATTATATATAATGATTCCTTTCAGCTCTGGGCCAAAACAATGATGGCTTTGTAAGATGCCCCAATGAGGCTTTAACTTGGGAAAATCGTAAATTCCTTATAGTACAAGAAATTTTGCAAAATAATCCGGATATAGTCTGTTTGCAGGTAAATTCCTAATGCAGAATAATTAATTCACAGAAGCAGAATTAAGTTCAATTATTTTTTTAATTTAACAGGAAGTGGATCATTATAAGTTTCTTCAAAATATTTTGGGCACACAAAATTATGACGGCATTTTCTTCCCCAAACCAGATTCACCTTGCCTTTATATTGAGGAAAACAATGGCCCTGATGGCTGTGCCATCTTCTTTAAACGCGATAAATTTGAACTGAAGAACTTTGAAACACGCGTTTTAGAAGTCTGGCGAGTCCAAAGTAATCAAGTGGCCATAGCAACGAATTTAAAGATTAAGGCAACGGGGCGTGAAATTTGTGTATGTACCACCCATCTTAAGGCCCGCCACGGCTCCTTACTTTCAAAGCTGCGCAATGAACAGGGTCGTGACTTGATACGCTTCGTTAAACAGTTTGCTGGCGACAGAGCTGTTTTATTGTGCGGTGATTTTAATGCTGAACCCACCGAACCAGTTTATACAACAATTTTGAATTGTGAATTTTTAAAGTTATCCAGTGCCTACTCGGACATTCATGCTGAGAGTGACGAATGCAATAATGAAAACACAACCAAAGACAAATTGGATAATTGCGAGAAAGTTCAAAGATCCATACAAAATGAGCCGCCGTACACCACCTGGAAAATACGTGAAGATGGCGAAGTTTGTCATACAATAGACTACGTTTTCTATACCAAGGACAACTTGAAAGTAAGTTCAGTTTTTTATTAATTCTGAATCAATATGAGAAATTTTCACATTTCTTTTCGTTTGCATTTTGTAGGTAAAGAATTGCTTGGAATTCCCCCAAGGTGATGAAATTGGGAATAATCGCACACCCAGCTTCCAATATCCATCGGATCATTTTTCATTAATTTGTGATTTTGAAATAGTTGATCAGCAGCCAAGTGATAACACACACGATACAAATAAAAATCAATAAATACTTTATTGAGGAGAGTGAATTTATTTTTTAAGTTATAGTTTCACAAGGGGAATGATGTATCAAAGGAGAAGATAGATTTAAGATTTATTCGATTATTATCTTACAAATATGTACATCAATTACACATCTCTTTATTAGACGTTACAACAAACAGTAATACAAAAACACGCTACATAAACAAATACCAACACACAAGTACACACACTTACATACGAGTACATCCGCACAGATGAAGATTCACTCTTACAAATTGTGATATTAATTTTAGTTACATACAAACAAACATTAACCCATCTAAATCACATGGTTACATGCTAAACATAAAAAAAAATAATATTTTGTGTTTTTAAATTTGGTTGTTTTTGTTTTTTTATTTGTTTTTTTTTTTCATTTTTTATTCTATAATACAAAACTTTTATTAACAACTTTTATACCTGAAAATACACAGGTTATATAAATAAATAAATAGTGCAAAAATATTTTACTAATAACGTTGGTGTTTTATTTTAGAAAGCATCCTCTTCACGAAAACACATATGTATGTATGTATGTATCTAAAGGCTCAAATGCACCAATTTCGCCCAATTTTGCCCAATCGCACAATAATGAAGTTGTCCCAATCATATTCTCTTCATTCACATGATTGCCCCATTGTGTATAAATTTGATTGCCGCAAAACGTCAAAAAACAAATGTGCAACAATAATTGCCGCAGCCTATGAGAATCAGCTGTTGAGCGAACTTGAAAAATTGTGTTTGTTTTAAACGAAAAAAAAATTGCTTCATCTTTGTATATCATATATAAATTAAATATACAAAAAAATTAACAAAAGAAAAAGAGAAATGAAAAAACGAAGTATATACTTAGGTACGATCAGTCGCAACGAACCCAATATTGCCTTATATTATGCGGCAATTGTGTGATTTCACAATAAATTAGCACATGCGGCAATCGAGGCCAATATTGTGCCAGTTTTGCCCAATAAAATGCAACTCGACAATCGTGTGACTGGGCATATATATATATATATCATATATATATATATATATATATATATATATATATATATATATATATATATACATATAGAAAGGCCCTAAATCATACACATACTCATACATACATACAGTTACGGACAAAGAAAAGGTTCAGTTATTATTACTTTAAATATAACGAAATGTAATCTTCGAGTTTTAAACATTTGTCTTTTTTATTTGGGGTATTCAAACGGTCGTTCAAAAGACATATGTCATAAAATAATAAAACGAAAAAATATGACTGCTGTGAACGACCGTTGTAATTTAGTGGCAGCTTGTTTTTACCATCGCCGGCTTAACTTAATAGCTTTAAACACTTAACTCCGAATTCTTTTGCCAATTTATGACAAAACAATAAACATATGTATGTAGAAAAGTCTTAATTTGTTATGACTTTTTTACAAACAAACCAACAACAGTTTTTTAAAACTTTTAAAATATTATGACATTATGAAAATATGACACGGTAAGACACCGTTTGAATACCCCAATTAATTTATTTTTATTAATATGTCATCTAGTGCATTTACACCACGTCGAAATTTAGTAGATTTCGTTTGAAATCTTTTTCAAAATCTAGGTCGTTTACATTTAATTTTTTTGACACCAGCAAGATTTCATTAGTCATATTTCATTAACTTTACCTTTTATTTTGATTTGCCCTTAATTTTTTATTTAATTTTAATTATCTTTTAAATTATTATGTCCAATGAGTTCAATTTTTCTTTTAATTTATGTATTAATAATTTTAATTATTTTTTAATTAAAATGTCATTTTTTTGTACAGCGCACATTTAGTTGAAATATGTACATAGTTTTTGAAGATCAATTCAGGGAAGCTCTGTTAGGATATTTTTCCATTACCTTTCACCTAATACCATACAGTTTGATAAAACAAACCACTTTTAAGTATATTTCAGTGCAGTTTTATTACAAATAAGGGAATTTAAGTTAAAATAGAGATAACATATGAGAACCTAAAAATAATTATTTTCGTGATCATGATCACCATCTACTTGATCGTCATTATCATCATCATCATTATCATCATTTTGATCACACAAATTGATTTTGTTTGGAACTGGAGGTATCATCCATTGCCGTGGCAATGGATAACAATGTTGTTTTTCATTTTGAATATTTGTGTATGAGGGAAACTTCTCAGGAGCAGACTATCTAATAATATTGCATTGGTATCGAGATAGATTAGCTTCTACAAAAACAGACAGGTGTATTATTGATAGTAACACATTTGTGAATCCACGCAGAATTTTCGATTCTTCTATGTACCCTGATGTTCTTAACATGTTGAGTGCCATGTGTACCGTCGGCGGTGCACAGCAACATGGGAATTCAATTTAATATATTTTCTGTGGTACTACAGATATATGAATAACAATTATGTTATGGCACCTAGAGAAAGTATATTTTGTTTCACTTTAAGAATTTTCATTGTATATATTTATATTCTGTAATATAAACCACAAATCTCGACACGAATGTACACGAATAATAACTATATATCCACTTAAACTATGAAAATTCAATTTTTTTTTTGGACTTCTAATATAAATCACAAAAACAAAAACACTTCCACACCAAATTCGTTATAAAAACTTAACCATGATATTCGCAGAACTACCTGAACTTGATGGTTCCATAGCTAAATTGGTCACTTTTTTAATAACTTTGTAAAAAATAAGATTTTTAACAAAGTTAATTTTCAGTTTTTCTGTCTTTTTTTCCAAAAACAAATGAAAAATACTTTTTTTATCTATTTTTCCAGCTAGTGATGTAGAATTTTATACGCTATAAGCAACTGCAATCATTTTTGACAATACTTTAAATTTCAGTTTTGAATTAATCCTCGAAAACTGAGTACTTCAACCCAGTGTGCAGCGTAGCATTTTTTAGTACAATTTGGAAAAAAAAACAGATGCATCATTAAGTAATACAAGATTTTCAGTAGATTTCGTCAAAATCTAGTGACGAAGTAGATCTTGATTTGTATGGGAAATCTACTTAAAACAACTAGAATCTCGTAAGTACTAGATTTCGCTCAAGTGTAAATGCACCAAAATGTGATTTATCTATTATATAAAAAAATAAAAATAGTTCATTGATTAAGTTGAAAGCATAAAAATTCATTAGGTTTTTTGCCGTCCAAAGGACAAAATAATAAGGTCAAACAAAAAAAAAATTACAAAAATGCGAAAATTATCTAATAAAAGTTTGCACGTTACTAATATTTGTTTTGTGTGACTGCCTTGCACCTTTTCGGCCACTAAATCCTGACAGGTCCTATGACATTGAGTACCACGCAATTTTAATTTTTTTCCCACAATTCCTCTTTATTTCGTGTTTTTATTGGTCCAATTTTTTCCTTTACTAAGTTCAACAAACTTTCAATCGGCTTTAAATCCGGTGATTGCGATACCCATGTTATTGCATGCACATTGTTGTCCAAAACCCGTTTTCTTACAAGCAAAAATGTGTGTTTAAGGTTGTTATCTTGCTGAAAACTCCTTTTCACGGGATTTTCTAGTCGGCACAGGGCAGCATTAATTAAGTAATGATCTGGCGAAGTAGATTTTTATCCTTGTTTTCTTTTATCCAATATAATCGTACTTCATACCATGAAAAGCATACCCAGTCAATTATGTTGCCTGTACCACGTTTAATTTTTTTAGTTGTGTATCGGAAACATATTTTTTAATTTTTTGGACATCTAATCTACGTTTTCCCATCATTGCCAATCAAATTGATTTTGGATTTATTTTTTGCGAGAATGAGGCCATCCCTATGTGCATGTTGTTTTGCAAATATTACTCGGCTTTCTCGATGTTTTTTAGCGAGAAATTGAGTTTTTCTTAAAGTTCTACCGAATAAATTCTTTTTCACCAATCGGCGTCTTACAGTCCTGGTAGAAATCTCAAGACTTATCACACTTCTAATTGCTTCAGCAGACTTGAAAGGTTCACAGGTTGATAATAACTTAATGCGATAATCGTCTTTAGCAGAAGTTTTCCGCCGTCTACCTATATGAAATATGAATTACCTAGATCTTCCAATAATTTTACCAATTTGCCGATGACGTCTTAATTTTTTTATGAAGGACCGCTCAGCATCAGTACAAATATAAATTTATATAAAAAATAGCTTATATTATTAACTTTCAAACCACTTTAATCCATACAAAGAATTGCCTTTTAAAAATTTTTATTTTTTTTTTTTATAGTAATTTACTGTTGACCCTATTTTTTGTCTTTACCAAAAAGTTTTAATAACTTAAAAATTTTGGTAGAAATGTTTAATTTTATATGTAAAAAATGTGTGACCTTATTTTTTTGCCCGTAACTGTATATCGAAAATTCGAACGTTTACAATGATCTAAATGTCCCATGGGTTGAAGCAGAAATCCTAAAACATGCGTCAAAGTCGCTTGCAACACATCTGAAATCGCAGGTCCGTAACATCCTTAAGATATGTATACTTATTGTTATTTCAATCATAATTAAAGTTACAATCTATGCATACTTATATACTAGACATGCCAAATATGCAAATGTGTTATTTTTTTCGCTATCCCCGCATTTTCTGTTATGTTGGGATAAAAAATACGATGTACATAAAAAGAGGTTTTCGTGATTTAGTTAGATATACTTTTTGTTTGTTATAAAATGACAAATATTTTATTTTTTTTATCTTAAAACCGAACTTTGAGTGGCTCTCATTATTGACCAAAAACTGACTCAGGGCTACAAGATTATTAGTCATTTTTGATACTGAAACTCTAGGAAGTACGCAGGTCGATTTTTTGCTGATTGTAATTATAATTGAATCAGTTCGATCATAAATAAACATAATATTTTACCGATTGATCGAATAAAACTTTAAAAAAAGTTTATATAACTAAATCACAAAAACTATTAGTTTAAGAGTTATTGTTAAATAAGGCCATACATATTTTTTAAAGCTTTTTAACCCACATGGCGCAACCGTCCTTTTAAAAGGACGGCATAATTGAGAACAAAGTACCGTTATGCAAGTTCTTTTCTACGCTCTTTTTTTGTATATTATTAATGTTTATGCTTTTTTATGCTGCCCAGCAATACGAAAGCATCAGTTGGTTCAAACAGTTGCGCGTGATTGGTTGTTTATTGAGTGCTTAGGGAAAGGTGATTTTTTGTAATTAGTGTGCAATGGAAAAAAACACCTAAGTAAACCGATTACACTCAATTAAATGTTGTTTTGCGTTTAAAGATGAAAAAGAGTAACGTTTTAGTTAAAAAGTAAACATTTATAAAATGTGAATAGTTCTGTATTACTGCTCAAAGTGCACCGTTCTTTTAAAAGGACAGTAGCAAATATGCTACCTTGTTTTATAATTTTCACAAAGTTTTACGTATGTGATTTTATAGTAAGTCAAATCGAAAGGCGTTGAAACTCGACGAAGTTTTGGAGGAATTAGCCCAATGGAGTGATGATGAGGTGGTTAACTCTATTTACATTGCACCGCCTGACGCTTATGTACGTGCAGACGCAGAAGAAGGATATAGCAATTTACCGTACAATGAAAGCGATGACGATAGCGACGACAATATTTTCTTGGCAGAGCTAGTCAAGCGTAAAAGAGTTGCAGAGCCAACGACCGTAAAAACGAAAATTTTAAAGAAGTGGCAAAACACAGATATTTATGATCTCTAGCCTACCATCATGGCAGGTATTTTCAGAATGCCATGAAAATCCAGAACCGATGCAAATTTTCATGAAACTTTTTGACGATACTATATTTGACTTGTTTGTTGAATATACCAACAGCTGGCTGTTATATCGCTCGTATGGTGGAAATATAGATCAGTTATTCAAGAACTTCATATGTTCTCGTTATTTGATGGACAAGGGCACTTACTACAAATACAATGTTGCTCTACACCCAAAGGAGTGCTTCTTAGCATATCATACCCCAATTTAAAACATAATACTTTTTATATTACATTCACAATTTTTCTAGTCTTCTTGTGTTATACCAATAAAAAAGTTTTTTTCTAAAGTGTATTTTGCTACTGTTCTTTTAAAAGGACACCCGATTCCAGGAAAACTATAGATTTTAAGAAAAAAATTCATTTAATAAAAAATGTTTAGAAACCCATGAAAATAAAAATTTCGAAATAAAAATTGAAGTTAACCAAAAAAAATTTTTGCGGCGCTATCTGGGTTAAGACGATTTTTACCACTGAAATGCGAGGGGCCTGGCCGGTTTACATTTTAGAAACAAAACTTTTATGCACATCACAAGTTTTAACCCCAAGATCAGCGAAAATGCAAGGGGAGTGCAAAAAATAGTACTTTTGCAAATCCCATTATTTAATGGGTGCTCTATTCTATACATATCACAAAACAGTAACATATTTCCTATCTGTCTGTCTGTGTTCGCATCACTTAAAAACTACTGGATGGATTTTAACATAATTTTTAGTATCGTTTTAAATATAGGATACTTTTTTCCGCAAAAATATCTTATTTCCAAGAGAAAGTGAAAGAGAAGAAGCAGGAAAGTACGCAATTTCACGAATATGCATACTTTAAGGCGCATATTTAGTAGAAATGAGACCCTTTATATAAAGTAAATACATAAAACATACCTGAATCACTAAAAAAGTAAGGGTCTTTGTTTTGGATTGCTTTCAATGCAAAATCTAACAAAATATTGTAAGGACGCTGACGAAGTGTCTGGCACAGCTAGTTAATAATATTTCACTTATGAAATTTTCACAAACAGTAGTTTTTTCTTATCTAATTGCGGATAAATTTTTATTTTTTTACTTTAGGAGAGATTTGCTGGGCTGTAGAAAAAAGTGTGTATTTTTAAAGTTTTGGATTCAACTTTGCTAAACTCGCTAAGTAAAAACAATACAGTGTGACAAAGTAGTTTAAACAATACATAAAACGAAGCACTGTCTTCATAGCAACTGTCAACTTGCAGAAACTCTATCCTCAGCTTGTAGATTTAAGATGCGAACACTTATTCTTAGTTCAATTGCAATAGAAGATACAAGAAATATGTAACTCGAAGTTGCCCATTTAATCATTTGACGTGGGTAAATTGTATTTGAAAATAAAAATTTTCTGTAAAAATAATTTTATTCGATGGGATTTAAAAAGAGTATTGCAAATATTCGTTTGTAACATTAAGCTAATTTAAAATATATTTAACTTAAACTAAAAAATAAGAATAATAAATTATTTGAGATTCTTAAGTGTTCCTCTCCGGCTGGGGCTCGGCAACGCCAAAGGCGGATATGAAAACATTAACAACTGTAACTATAAAAATACCAATGACGGTATAATTATTTATTTTGTTTGCACGACAAATCTCATTCTCGTGTTTAACATTATATTTGCCATTTAGTATTAAACCAACCCCAACAGCAATCTGCATAATTAAAAAACAAAAACAAATTGTTTTAATATTAATTTAGATGTATTTTTGTTAAGGGAAAATGACTAACCTGAAAAATAATACTAATTGAAATAAAAACCAAACTGGGATAATAGTAGGGATGTCGTTGATATGATTCCAGAACATAACGCAATTGATTGGCATTGGCGGATAGCAGGGCCAAATCCATCATTCCCTGTGCCAAGGTCTTTTTGTGTTGATAAGCATTGATGTCAGGTATAGGTGTATTGACTCCATTAATGTCTACAAATCCAGGCCCATCATAACCGGGAAATGCAAAGCTGGGACGTCTTGAAGGAGGCTTAACCGGATGTGGATATGGTACAACGCCATTATCATCGCTTGGCAGTAGACCATCATCTACTCCTGAACGTGGGCCTGTAAAAGATGGTCTATCATCGTATTCATCATCGTCATCAGTTTCAGGAACTGAATTTTTATAGGACACAAGCAAAATAAAAAAGTACAATAAATACAAAAGCAGAGGAATAGGGTACAAGCATTAAAAAAGATTTAAAAATGCGCTTAATTACTTGCTCTAGGAATGCGAGGTATGCGTCCGTCAATAGCATCAATATCTGAAGGTGGATACAAATCGTGTTTCTGAAAACAAAAAACAAACGAACAAAAATTAATTATTTAATATTATGCTAATTAGCCATAACATTTTATAATAAAAATGCAATTTATTTATTGGGGGAAAAGAGCTAGTTCCTATACGTATTTCACTGGTTGCTCTGGCCAGATCATCAGGAAACCTTTTTCCTAATTTTATAGAAGCCAAAAATACTCTATAAGTAATAAAATACTACAAAACACAATTTCTTCTCACAAATGAAAATTGTATATAAATAATTGGCCTAAAAGTATATCGATAAACATGAATTATATTGCAAAACAGGAAACACGCGAGCTTGATCGCGAAAATGAGAAATATTTAAAATAAAACTTAATTTAATAGCACGCTGCTAAACCCAAACTATTATATATCTACTAATTGATTGTTGTGGGATGCGCTAGCCTCTATGGCCATTTCCCTACGTGCTTTGTTTAGATCATCAGGAAACCTTTAACCAAATTTTAGAAAAGCTAAAGATATCTTTAGCAGTTGAAAAATTTCTTTGACTAAATAAGAATTTAGTCAAAGTCAATTTAACACAAAACGTTAAAGCTTCAACAAATAGCACGCTATTAAATTAAATAAATATTTACATTATTATAAATATGCATGCGCTCATGCAAAATAAACTTGGCAACTTATTACTAAAATATGTATATGTAACTATTAATTTGCAAATAATAACTTTTTCAATAAAAACTTTAACATGTACAAGGTGAGTTTTATACTTAAATTGCTTGTTTACCCCCTTATCTTACCTATTCGAAACCACGCGAAGATAGATGCATATAAGTATCTATATATCAAATGTTGTTAAAATCGGTTCAGCCATATTAAAATGTTCGTTTCCCCCTTTTCTTCCCTTTGGGACACAATTTTGAAAAAACATAGTCTCTTGCACCTTTTACAAATTATATTAACTAACGGGAAAGCATTCGGCTGGCGTTGATCTTAGGCTGATGTCAGAGTGCGCGCTACAAGCGAAGCTATAATACTAAGCTACAACACGCTATAAACTAATGCATGTGTTTGCTCAAAACATGTCAGAGTAAGACAGAAGCTTGATGCGAGTTCGTGCTATGTACAATGAAGGTTGTGTACTGGTTTCTAGCTGTGCCTGACACACGTGGGCATTCCATATCAATTAAAAGACTCTTACTTTTATAGTGCTTCAGTTATGGTTTATGTATTTTCTTTATATAAAGGTAACCGTCCCTAAATAAAATTCTAAAATTTATAAAAAATTCTAAAATTCAGAAAATTATTGTAAACTTCCGTAAGAGCTGTTTAAAATATTTTAATAACAATGTTATTCCACAAAGTAAAAATACAAATTAAATACAAATTTTGTACAACTGTTGCAATCTGTTGCGCAGTAGTATTTAAAATATCCCAGTTTTACTTTCTCTTGGAAATCCATCCAGTAGTTTTTACGTGATGCGAGCACAAACGTAAAGCAGACAGACAGACGGAAAGGAGTTACTATTTTATTACATGTATAGATTATTCTTTAGGATTTTTTTCGAGTGTTTGTATGCGTTTTTCATACGGTTTTTGGCATTTTGTTTGTAAAAATAGAAATTTTAAGTATAACCGAAATATAATAACCGAAATATAATATTCCTTAGTTCACTGTACAAATTGTGTCTTCTATTTATTCGATGTATTTCTTTCTTCTTTACAAAAAATGCATTAAAAGTATTAATTTCCATGAAAAAGTATTCGTCTGAATTCATTACAAAACACTGAAAATTATTATAAACGGAAGAAAATGCTTTGCTCAATATAGCATTCACTCTGACATCTTGTAGCATTGGTATACCACGAACTATTATCGCTTGTAGCTTCGCTTCGCGCACTCTGTCATCAGCCTTAGGGATGCGGATTACAATTTAATATTTTCAAAGTTCTGTACCATTGTACAATCCTGCAAATTATCGCAAAAAAAATAATTCTATAGTATAGTTGACATCACTTTATGACTTGCACACGTAATGTGTGAACCCAGCTTTAATGATTAAAATTAATGAATAATTGCGATTATTAATCGTTAACTGTAGTCGGCATTATTAAAAATATAACAAATATAAAAAACAACGAACAACATACTTATCCCTAGTCCTTATACCCGAGTGCAGGTGTGGCCACTGACACTTTGGAGTAATGCACCTCCTAAATGGCTTCGTATCCAAGAAAATGGCAAAATTCTGTGTCAACTAACACCTCAATTACTATCCTAGGTCAAACCACTGAGGACCTATAAGCTTCTTAATCCGAGACCCCCAAGAACGTATACCCAAGTACAGATGTGGGCACTTATGCAATTGTATAAATAAAATTTTTAAAAACTTTGTTTTTTTGTGGTAATGTAACTTTATTTTATTTATTAAAACTTAACTTATTTATTTTTTGTCCTCATTATTGCAAGTTTAGCATACAAAGAAATTGCTCGAATGTTGCACACATATTGGCCGTTTACATTCAGAGCACATGTTACGAGTGCGTTTTCTGTGTTCGTCGTGAATATAACACAAATAGCAGCTCCAACTTGGATTTTTTTCTTCGCTGATCCGCTGCTGCACTCGTTGAAGGTGTAGGGTCAACTTTTTCATTTAAGGCCGTGGTTATATAGCTCGCTATGCCAAGTTTCGTGTTAATGTTACGCATTACCTGAACAGTGACTGACTGGCTTTCAATGAATGGCATACATAGCTCCTTGGCGAGCTGACGAAGAAAGCGTTTGCGTCTAAGCTTACTATATGAGAAGTTTTTATTATTTTCAATACGCTGACAATGCCATCAAATAAATCATATTAAAAAAAGAGAGATAATGGCCAACGCTTAGTCTGTCTTTTTCAAGTATATTCTCTAAGTCCATAACATCGACTCCTCCTTTTGTTTTATTGTAAAATTCAATGACTTCTTAATATATTAAATATATTAATATATTAGAGAACAAAATTTTATTAACAAACAAATTTTTTTGCTTAAAAGTTATAATGAAAGATGCGAATAATTACTACTGGCCACACCTGTACTTGGGTACATATCCACGTAATAAAAGTTGGGTATAAGGACTAGGGTTATGCATGTGTATATTATATTTATATAAACATAACGCAAAAACGGTTCCATGGGGCTAGATTTTTTGTGTTTTTTATTAAAATAAAATAATAGAATATAATAAAAGTACAAAGTTTAATATATTAAGTTTAGATTACACATAATTTTTCTTAAAAACCCCGCGAAGCTTGCTTGGCTTATCAATTTTATTTTTAAATTGAATTTTAATAATCTATAAATTACACAGTGCAACACATGATTTCGGGACTCAATTCTGATAATTGTTTATGAAAGTAGCCCCAAAAAGAAGAACATCTGCATCATTTTTTGGTCATGATACATCGAATAATTTAAAAATTAATTTGAAGTTAGTAAGTATCGTATAGGGGAATTTGTTACGTTTTAGGCTCTTTTGTTTGTCATAACTTGAGAACCACTAGTCCGAATAAGCTCAAACAAATTTAAAAAAACAGTTTCGCAGTTATAAGTAAATGTATGAAGAAAAAAACTTTTTTTTGCCTTAAAAAATTAAATTATTTGATGTACCATGACCAAACGAATGATGCAGAAGTTCTTCTTTTTGGGGCTACTTTTATAAACAATTATCAGAATTGAGTCTCAAATTAATTACCTCAAAAATGTTGTACTGTGTTATTCTTGTTAATAAATCAGGCGTTAAGAATTCATTAAAAATACCTTTTCGCGATTAAAGAAAAATATTTTTATTATTTTTTCCATAAAGAAGGCTTGTAAAGATTTATGTTTATAATATTTTTTTAATTAATTTCATTAATTTAATTCGTAATAAATACAATTGTACTTTTATGCTCGTATAATAGATGCATTTAACATCATCAGCTTTGAGTTAAATTATATAACGATCTGATATTTTTATGACGAAGTTGCAAATACGTGTATGTACTAATAAGTATGTATATTACATTACACATTGTCTAATGTAGTGTCGCCTTGTCATTAAATTTATACAGGTTTCAGTATGGAGTTATTCTTTCTATCTTTATGTTTTGTAGTGACGAATCCACGTTTCCACAAAATGAATGCGCAAAAATTAAATAAATACGTGCAGTTTAAAAATATATTCATTAATCCTTGTAGCACGCCTTTTCAAATTCATTTTACTTTTGAGTGAGATCTGTAATGAATAAATACATACATACATATGTATGTAGTTTTAGCAATATTAGCATTATTATTTATCGCAGTAATTAATTTGTTCATAGGGGGATAGCAAAGCAGACGACGAACATTATGGGTTCTTTTCGTCCCCTGCGTTCCAAAATGATTTTTGGTAACTGTAATTCCAGGCTGGCAACTGATTCATGTCGACATTCTTCCTTAAGCCTAGTATTCTGTTCAGTTTTTCATGAGGAATGTTGTCAAAACGTGGAAACGCCACATAGAAAAAAAGTTAACACAAATGAAGTTGAAAGCAGTCCAACTAAAGTGGCTAATTGGCAGAAATTCTACTCTAGCTTTAGATTGAAAACTTTTATTATACAAGTAATTTCTAAAACCAATATGGTGTATGGCATTCAATTATGGGGCACTGCCTCAGCTGCCAACGTAGAAAAAATTCAAAGGCGCCAAAATAAGATTCTTCGTATAATTACATCTGCTCCTTGGTATATAAAAAACTCGAACATCCATAAAGATCTAAACGTGCCATCAGTTAAAGCAGAAATAGCGAAACTTGCCATAAGGTATTTAAGGAAGCTTGAAACTCATCCGAATCCACTGGCCCGTAACATACTTAATGAACCTGGTTACATTCGACTAAGAAGGAGGGACACTGCTTCTCTCATCCGTACATCAGAGGGTTAACCCGCAAATTACAGTAACCGTGAAACATACATTTTTTTTTGTCCAGCACTGGTTGGACTAAACAAGTATATTTATTTTTTTAGACTTAAGATATGAGTAATTATTGATAGTTCAATTATATTGAAGATACAATAAATAAAAATTACGAAAAAAATGTTGTCAAACTACATAAATAAAAAATTTGTATGAAGAAGTCATGAAAAAAATACATTGAAATGTTTCTGGCAACATTTTATCAAATTGTGAAATAAAGCAAATGGACATTATTTCATGTGGAATTTTTTAAAAAAACAGCTTTAGCTAACATTTGTAAAACAATGTGGTATACTTAAAGACAATAAAATCGTAAAATTCTTCCAAATCGCGTAATAGACACCACATTTTAAATATCAAATTTTCCTTGTGAAATAATAAATGTTACTCAACATTTTTCACATATTCGAACCCACAACCCCGGACTAATGGACTAGCACACTACCTACTAGCCCACCGCGCCACCCGATTAACTAAACCTTTTCTGCATCGCACAATGTTTTTTCATATTTTATTTATTCGACCTTGATTATATTTGAACTAACAATAATTACTCATATCTTAAATCTAAAATAAAAATAAATAAACTTGTTAAGTCCAGCCAATGCTAGACAAAAATATTGTATGTTTCACGGTTGTTGAAATCATTTGCGGGTCATCCCTCTATTATACGGCCAAGAAAAGCAATATCTCTTCTTTTTAGCCGAATGTAACCAGGTGCACTAAGAATGTTTCACGTCAAAGGATTTGGATGAGTTTCTAAATAAGTTACCGTATATTTCGCTATTTCTGATTTAACTGTTAGCACGTTTAGGTCTTTGTGGATATTAGAGTTTTTCATATACCTGGGAGCAAATGTGATCATTTGTAGAATTTTGTTTTCGCGCCTTTGAATTTTTTCAACATTGCTAGTTGAGGCAACGCCCCATAACTCCAAATTGTTTTAAGGATCGACTTGTACAGTAGAAGTTTGCAATCTAAGCTGAGGGTAGAGTTTCTGCCAATAAGCCAGTTTAGTTGGACTATTTTTAAGTTCATTTGTGTTAACTTGGATTTTATGTGGCTTTTCCAAGTAAGGCGCCGATCAAGATACAGTCTAACTTCCCTATAGTGAATCTCCACGCGACCAAATAATTATTTCATTATATAGAAACTTCTTTATACATAAATACATATACATACATATTTTTTATTTTCTTTATTTAAAATAATCAGGTGTTTTGGTTTGAATTACATTTTTCTATATTTCTTTATCAACAAAAGCTTCAATTACATTAAGGCATTTAAAAACATCTGTTGGTACGTTAGTACCCATCTCCAAAAAAGTTCGAAGTGCATCAATCGATGAGGAAATGTGTGCTAGTGTAGGTGTCGTTTTATTAATATCCTCCATTTCTTCCTCGGCCAGTTCTTCATCATCATCTGAAATGTGATGCGGAACTCCACGACTTTCTATAACACTGCTTAGAATCTCTTCATCGGACGGAACACCCATGGTCTGTACATCAATATCTACATTTACATAGTCTTCAAATGATGCATCAATATTCGCTACTTTTCTAAAGGAAGTCTGCAGAATAGCTAAATCGGATAATGGAAGAAAATCTTCTTCATCCCAGTTACTAGTTTGAGTATGTATAACATCTTTTGAAAATCCTGCTTTCTGGAAACAATTTGCAATAGTTTATGCTTTAACATGAATATTCCATACTGTGCTAAAGTTCCGAATAGCTTGAAGCAAATCTATGGTTGTTGTAGGTTTGTTCTCCTCCATTTCTGACAACATTTTCATTAAAACTCGTTTTCTGTAAAGTTATTTGATGTTGTGAATAATGCCTTGGTCCATTGGTTGAAGAATAGAGGTCATATTTGGTGGGAAATACACGAGTTCAAAGAAGAACCTTTCTTCTTTCTGAAACAAATTTTTTGTCCAGCTCTAAAATCCATTTGGAAAAAATTTCTCCTGTCATCCATGCATTTTTGTGCAAATCGTAATCAACATCTAGAGATTTCACTTCTTTAAAATATTTAGGGTTTTTAGCCTTTCCTTTAACGAGGAGTTTTAATTTTTCCCAACCAGTCTCATTGGTTCCCACCAAGACAGTTATCCTCTCGTTTTCCACCAAAACACTTTTTAGTTTTGAACGCTAGAGTTTTATTTGGTAAACACTTCACTATCCATTCGTCGCGTTCTCTAATATTGGCATCAGCACTTTTCCCACATATGGTTTTTCCAACAATGCCATGGCGTTGTTTAAATTTATCTAACCATTCAGTACTGGCTTCAAAATCTTCGTGTCCCAACGAATCTGCGAATTCTTTAGCTTTTTGCTTCAATAACACTCCAGATATAGGAAGATTTTAAGAACGAGCGGCCGTAACCCATTTGAACATTGCTTCATCAACATTATCAAAAAGACAAGTGCGAAGTCTCTTACGTTTAGTGCTTAAATGCTCGTCTTCTACATTCTTTTGAAATACCGATTTATTTTTCAAAAAGTTTGATAAAGTACTGGGAAGAATTCCAATATCTTTTTTCTTTGATACTCCTTCTTCAGCTTTATTAATTATTAATAATTTTTCTTCAAGAGAAATACTACTGAACTCGGTCAATTGATGTCAAAAGTCAAATAATTAATCTCTTTGTTTTCTCTTTCTGGGATTCCCCCAAAAATATATTTACTTTTCGTATTATGCAATGTTGCTAACAGGTGTAAAAAAAATAATTATAAATAATTCATTATATGGAGACAAAAACTCACGAAAAACTAGTCTATGTATTCAAAATTTGTAAAATCATTGTAAGGAAAAATTCACTGTATGGAAATTCACTATAGGGAGACAAAAATACATAGAAACTGCAACGAAAAAGCCGTGTTTTTGATTTTAGTTCATAATAGGGAGAACTTCATTGTATAGAAGTTCTCTATAGGGAAGTTCGACTGTATATACCGAGATATTTGACGTCTGAAAGCTGAGGTATCAATTGGTTGTTTATGCGATAGAGGGACATGAGTCCCTACGCAGTGTGAAAGTTATATGAATGCATTTTTGTTTATTCACCTTTATTCTCCATTTCTTCAACCGTTTTTTCCAAATTGATTATGTGATCTTGTAAATGTTGGGATGCTACTTGGGCGCTTTCATGAATACTTAAAGAAGCTGTGTCATCAGCAAATGTTTTTTAGTTTGGTTATAATTCTGTAACTCCTGAACCCCAAAGATATGTATCTTAATGAAAGATCCACAAACCTGGCTTATGAATGAATTTTTCGTCATTTTCTTTGTAAAAATGCAAAATATGTGTGAACACATCATTTATCAACCTGAAAAATTCATTGCTATGAAAGGTATACTTTTTATGCAAGTAATTGGGATCAGAGCAAAGTATTGACTACTAGATTAATGTTTCATAAAAAAAATTTCAATCGCTACATATTTTAAATATTATTTACCGTTAAAACTGAAAATTGCACGTTAAAATGATTTTCTGAGAAATAAAGTATAGAATGCGAATTGACAGAAAATCTACACTGATTGAGATATAATTATAAAGTTTTAAACTAAAATATTTAATTATTTTAGTTTCCTAAATTGGGAAAAAATGTTTTCTTAAAAATAAAGATTTTTTCATAAAAGTAGGACTATGTAAAAAAGCTTTAAATATTTGTTTACTTTTTTCAATCACTCTTAGGAATTTTATTTTTTATTTTATATCATAAATATTGTTCCGAAATTGGTTAAGTATGGGTAGGGCTGAAGGGAGAGAACCGTTGCAATTTATCACTTAATTTTCTTTTATTCGCATTGCTGTTTCTAAAATGGTTTAAAAATTTAATTTATATAAATAAAAAAAATATAGCACCTTTTTAGGGAAAACAATAAAAAAAATGGTGTGCAACTCTTTAACGAAATAAGGATACGACAATTCTTTTTAATTTTATGATTTTTTTTTTTTCGAAAGCCGATATTTTAAAATAACAATCCGACCATAAATAATTCCATCACGCCAAAAATAGCAACATTTTTTAAAAAAGTTTAAAAATTTCCAAAAGACACAAAGACATTATTTTTTAGCACGAGTATAAGTTACAGAAATATACAAAATTGCTTTAAAATCTTTTAAAACAAAAAATTATAATTATTTTCAAAATAAAATTTACTAAGAATTTTTTAATTTTTTCAAAATACTGAGAAAGTAAATTTTGGATCCAGCTATTTGCTGTGATATACATAGTTGAAATAGGGCTGTAATAGGTACAATGGTATTTACTATTAGTATAACTTTATATAACTTTGAAATCGGTAACCATAAAACAAATGAATTTTGTCTTAAAATGTATGCCACAGTGCGCCCCTAGAGTACCTACACTTAAAAACACCTCTGCTTTGTCTTTGTAAAATTTCATTATGATATCTTTAGTGTTTCACGAGCTACCGAATTATTTCCAAAATTATAAGCTTTTAAACCACTTTCACAGTGAATCAATCAATATACATGTGATGACAGAGTTCTCAGCCTTTCGCAATTATTCTGATTCTCGTTATAAGTTTACACACATACTTTTACTAACTCAGTCAATTTTCTTTACCAAACGACCTGGTCAAGCTGGATCCAATTTGTTCGAACGATACCATATCCTAAATTATGTACTCGGAGTATCGATTATATGCACCAAATATTCACGTAAATTGTCTCCTATTAAATATATAATTTTGAAGTATATGGCTTTATCTTTTGTACCGTAAAGGCAGTGGTTTGAAATTTACCCAGGCTTGGTACTCCAATAGCCGCATACAGTTATAAAGTAATAAAAAGATTATAAGGTTAAAAGGTTATTCATAAGGAGTGATATTGACAAAGGAAACTTATTTGCTAATCAGACAATACTTCAAAATTCAGATATCAAATACCTCGGCATACATCTCGATAGACGCTTAACCTGAAAAAGTTACATTGAAATAAAATTGACACAAGTGAAAGCTAAAAGCAGTGAAAATACATTGGCAGAAACTCAACCACCCTAAGTTTAGATTGTAAAATTCTACTTTATAATCAATTATAAAATCAATTCTTAAACCAATATGGTGTTATGGCTCTCAGTTATGGAGTACCACCTCAGCTCTAATTTCGAAAAAATTCAAAGGCGCCAAAAGAAGATTTTACAAATAATTACAGCCGTACAGCGAAACATGCAACAACGTATCCAAACCCGTTGGATGCGGGAGGAATATCGTTTCTCTTAACCGAAGATTACCAATTTAATTATAACAACAACTATGTCATTATACAGTTTTTTGTCTAGCACTGGCTGGGCTTCAGTATCTAAATTTTAATTTTATTTTTTATTTAGTTCATATAATTTGAAGATACTATAAAAAAATAATATGAAATATTATTTTATAAAATAGGGTGGCCCCAACCAAGGCGTAATTTTGTCGCATACCGTCTACTTTTTATTTCTTTTTTAATTATTCTTACAGATTTCTTCCATTTAAATTTTTATTTTAAATGTTTTGAAGACGTTTTTTTAAGAATTTATAAAGTTATGGTACAATCTGTGTAGAAGATTTCATATAATTTAAGATTTCGACTGTACTTGTAGTTAGGCGACCGACTATAACTCATTCAAAAGGTATAGCGCCTATCCTTAGTTTTTTTCTCGATGCATACTTTTACAAATTGTAATGCAAAAAATCAAAAATTGATGGAGGAAGATCTGTAACAGTGTAAAGGCTAGGAAGAATTAATATTTAAGCGCTAGACCTAATTTAGAGACGAAAAAACTCGAATAATCTACTCTAAGAAATAAATTCTGGATGTCGTATGAGCTGCGAAAAAGGGAATAAGCAATATGCGAGTTTGTTAAAAAACTCAATTTCAATCTGATTTGGTTGCTTGTTTTAAAACAAAATCGGCGACATTTATTGTGCTTTTTTATAAATAAAATTGATAAATATTTATATATTCCATGAAAGTCCAATACAAATATGGATTTTATTTCTTTAGAATAATCGTGCATCGTTGAGTGAAAAAAGCAGTCAATAGTATAAAGAAATAGCTGCTATAAACATTAATGTAATTACAACATGTTTATTATCCATATGTACAAAAACTCGTAGACGCATTTTAAGCAGAAATTTTCTAACCGAAACACTTGGTTTTGTCGTCACATTTCATAAGTCCAGTGGATTTAATTAATTTCGAAATAAATAGAAAATAAAAAACTTTGCAATCATACATACATATGTGCAATTTAAAATTATAATTGCAAAACTGCGGTTTAATAAAACTGCTGATAAATTCTTATCAGAGCGATTTAATTTCTAATACACTGAAAAAAATAACCAAAAATATTTACATATAAATACATACTTCTCCGTTCAAGAAATTAGAAAATATGTTTTAAAGCCACATTAACATTTTAAAATGGCTTTAAGGCATTTGGCTCCAAATAAGTCTAAATAAAATTTCAAAAAGTACATAGACTTAAGAGAATGTTTGAATTCCTAATCTTGGAAATTTTGGTTTTAATATTTTGCAATGAAAAGTACTGATAAAGCATTTAAAATATTTTATATAAAGTTGTTATTATAAAATGGCCCCTAACATTTTACTGCGTTTCTGTTCACCGCACAAGGTCTATGCTACAGATAAAAGCAATAACCCTGTTCAGTGAGAGAGTGCAGGTGTTTTTTTTGCTACTCTTCTTCGCTTCCAAGGAGGTCGGTGGTTGACACAAGGGAGTTGCCTTGTGTGAATCTGATCTTATAAAAAACTCCCAATCAACGGTGGAACAGCACACACAAGGGATGCGTGGCCAAGAGTGAGCAGGTCTCTAGTGCGCGAACTCTCGATACCAGTCGACCTTCAGTTTTACTACAGAACAGTAAAATAGAAAGAACAATTAAGCACTAAAGAGGTTGAATGGGGTTAATCCCTTTAGGAACTCCGGTTGTTACTGGCTAATGGAGGATTTTGAAAGGGTGAAACAAGGAAACCTAGGAGTGGACGGGTCAGTCTCTAAAGATAGTCCTGATGAAGCAGGCACCTCAAACCGTTACTTTAACTTTGAGTCGGAGTCTCTGCAGCTGATGACTAAAGTTGTGAAGAAAGGACAGAAGAGGAAACGGAGAAAGGAAAGAAAGGCTATTAAAAGGATAACAAATATGATTGATAGTTTTTTCAGTGAGGAGACTGCTCTGGAAGTTGAAAGATCTTTACGGTTGTTAACTCCAAAAACGAATCCTCAAAAAAGCCCATCAGACAATCCTCAAAAGTTGTGAAATAAAATGAGGCTAATAAGGGCATCATCCAGAAGCCGAGCGGTTGGTTTTAGGTATCACTGACACATCCGCGGATGGTCCTTTAAAGAACACACATGTAAATATCTTTAAGGCATATGTATGCATAAGATAACCTGAGTATTGATGCTGGGTATATACCCAGCTGGGTATATAAAAGCTAATCGTCGATGGATTCATTGTACCCACTTCGAAGAACCAAGTTGATCAAGCTAGCAAACTCCTTGACCAATCTTTGGAAAGGGGCTAAGAGTCAATAGCCTGCGCAACGAAACGAAGTTTGGATGATGGTTGTTGCTCACGGCTCTAAAAGCAAAATAGATGCGTGAAGGACACTTTCAAATGGAGAGTTACATGTCCTTAAAACTTTGCTAATGTAGACAAAGAATGGGAGTGCTCTCTGTCTGGTGTCCGTAAGAGAATGCGAAGGCCATCAGGAAAGCAGGGGTTGTAAAATTCAATAAAACTGTCCAATGAACAAAACGGCCTCCCTAGTGAGGGGGTATGCAATTCTGAAAGAAGGGATTTATCAGGGAAGGTGGTATTTGACTACACTTGTAAAGAACTTCAATTATGGAATTGGTGTGGAAATACTATTAATTTTTTTATTATTCAAAAATTAGTTTTTTATTTTGATTTTTCAAAGGTTATGGGTGCTATCGGAAAGAATTCTTACATAGACACATAGAACCAGGCCTTAGCTTTTTTCTTAAAGCTCTAATTGTGCAGGTGCTTATGCCTAAAATATTTAAGTTATTTTATTGCTATAGTTCAAAATTTTGCTCATACACTCAATACTTGTTTTTTGTGTTGTTTGATTAAGAACTAGCTCTGCCCGCCATGTCGTAGCCGCCCTGACAATATTTTGTTTGATTTGAAAGTAATCCACCCAAACTCTTACATGCATAGTGCTTTAATGGTTTGTGTACTTACTTTATATAGAGGTGCCCATACCCAGGATAATTACTCAGGAACAAAGGCTCTATAAAAATTCTAAAATGTAAATAAAATTCTAAAACTATGTATTGTAGAGTTGTGCAAATAGATTTTAGAACTTCCCGCGGACAAAAATAAAAGATGCTGCCAAGTTTGATATAGGAATGAATCGGTTAAATTGCGTACTTTCACCACTTTTTCTCTATTTTCTGTTGGAAATGAGAGGTTTCATCAAGTAGTTTTGACGTGATGCGAACACAGACATACGGACAGACAGATAAAAATTACTATTCTGTTTTCCTTTTTGATAACTATAATGACAGAAAGGTCCTGTTACAGTTTTATTATTATATAAATACATATGTATGTAGATAATTTGGTAAAATGTTTGATGAGTTTTATAGAAATACGTACTCTTTTTAATAAAACAGAATTTATATGTTTTATTAAGTTTTTGAAATTCGCAGAATGTATGCTTTCAACTAATTTGATTTATGATTTTATCGTACTTAATTCCAAGGCAATAACGAAAATGACGAAAAAAGCCAATACATTCTGAGAAACAAAAAGAGAATAAAAGATAAAAAAATAAATTATCGTGTATTTGTTTCATTCGAAATGGTGGAATTTTAAATGCTTATAATTACTCTTAAAAGAAAAGTATTGAAAGTTTAAAGCTTCTATTAATTAATCCCCGTTTTGGGTTATACCGGCTGTGCATCACTGCTAATGTGCTGCTTAAATATTTCGACAAATGAGTCATTTTAAAGAGAGTGGAATTATTTCCAAGTCAATGGAAATCACATAGCTTTTCGTTCCCTGAATTTTTAAAAATCTTTTTTATTTAAAAAGTGTTAAATTTGTAGGTTTGTTCATATTCGGCAATTAGAAGTTTATTTAAAAAAATAGGAAAAACTAAAATACTTACGCGATCGTTTTTATCTGTTAGATTTTCCATTTGAAGCGTTGAGATGTTGTTCATTTCTAAAGTTATGTGTTGCTGATCTAACATAATGTTTATCAGGTAATTAAATTGCCCGCCAAAATTTTTTTATGATCTCTAAAAATGTTTAAAGATACTTATGGATTTTCACACATAACTCTTTAAATATTGTTGCTGCTATTTTTATTTTATTTTATTTTTCTTTGTTTTTTTTTTTTGTTATACTCGTACACTTTTATATTTTTCTTTATAAATAAAATTCAAAATTTTTAAAGTTCTAATCACACCGCAACACGTTAGGACAGCGTTAACAATCTCTCCAAACTGAATTGTTGATGTTTGTTATGGAAACTGGATGTCCGAATTCAAGGGAAAAGCACACGATATTCGTGCAATAAATAACTCATTAAAATCTTACTTCTCTTAGCCAGGGGTTCTCAAAATATTACGATTATCGTTAAAAAAAAATTGTGTAAATAAGTAAGCAGAATTATTTAAATTTTATGTTATTATTACATATTTTTGTTTTTTGACTTTTATGTTAATTAGCATATCAAGTCCATTATTCATCTCATGTTTAATACCTCTAAGTGTTTTGATTATACATTTAAATATTTAAAAAATCAATTTTAAATACAATATGTAGAAATTAAAGTGCTATTTGAGAACAACAAAACTTTTTGAGTTATTTCTATATAAATATTCTAGACGAAACGTTCGCTTGCAGTACAGTAACAGCCTAGTAATTTTGAAAATTGTATTATACATTGCTCTCATTCTGCCCATATACGTTGCGACTGGTTGATAAATATTCTTTAAACTTATATTCTTTTAACTTAAGCCTGACTTCAAAATTTTAGCTGCATATTAATAATTAAGTATTCTATAATAATAATTATTATTTTGTGATTGAAACAAGAAGAGTCCGAAGAGAGCGATATCACATATGTAGATCAGCTCAACTTTATGTGGCTTATGAAAAGAGAAGGCAATTTATTTGTTAACCATTTAAAAAATGTTTTTGTGATGTAAATACTTACTACAAAGGAAAACTAAACACATGAATACCAAAATAATCCCCAACTTATAATGACTTTTAGCTTTAAATCAAGGACACTATTTGAAACATGGAACATTAGAACGCTATTGGAACCAAATATATAAAGAAAGTAAGAAAATGTGATCTACTTTTTCTCGGTTTATGTGAGATAAGATGGACTGGCGATGGGATGATTACCAATGCCGATGGCTTTATATTAATGTTTTCTGGTAAGGCAACGGGTGTGAAAAGAAGTAGCGGCGTTGGCTTTATACTTTGGCTTTATACTTTCAAAAGAGGCAAAAAGGGCCTTAATTGGATGGAAACCCAAGGATATACTGATATCCTGACCACCGGACAGAGACCCAAGTCGACCACATAGCAATAAGTACCTGACTCACCATTGGATGTCCGTAATCAAAGAGGTGCTGATGGCTTATCCGATCACCACTTCCTTGTTGGAGAAATAAGACTAGAGATTGCTGCAATTCGCCGACAAAACACAAAAAATTATACCAAGATGGTACGACGTAAAAAAGCTTAAATACGTGGACGATTCATTGAAGCTATAACGAACTGCTATGAGGGCGAAAATGACAATAACCTTAGGCAGTGCGACACAATAAAGGAAATATTTAGTGACACCGCCAAACAACTAGGATTTACGCAATGCAGGCGCGAAAATCGGATCTTTGACGATACCTGGAGTGTTATTGAAAAAGGACGTCGACTTAAAAATGTCATAAACACATTACGGACACTGAACCACAAAATCACGCCTACAATCCGAATACTCCAGATCGAATGGTGAAACGCAGCGCCCGTAAAGACGAAAGACACTAAATGGATAAGAAGGCTTCAGACACTCAAGCTGCAGCCGATGCGCCCTAAGCTCGAGATCAGTATAAAATCGCAACGGGACTATCTGGAAATAATCGAACCAACTCGTACCTACTAAAAGACCCGGCAGATGGAATAGTATTATCTGCAGGCCGACAGCTGACAATATGATCCGACTACTATGAGGACATACTGTCAGCATCGGATTTTGAAACTATTTTTCGTTGTCAAGGCGAAAACCATACCACAGAATCAGAGATTATAAAGGCAATTAAAGATTATAAAGGCAAGACTAACCCTTCTGTTTTATTGATTTTTGGGTCTATGTTTTGCCAATATTGAATCATAAAACATAAAAGAAATGTAGCGATTTCACGCGTCGAACATTTCTCTTTTTCAAACCCGCTTTTTACTTAAATTTTTTTCTTTATTAATCAAAAATTTTTTTCTGTGGCTTATTGTGAAACGAGTTCTTCAAACAAACAGCCATTTCTCTCCCGCCCTTAACACATGTACATTTGCGTTAACAGGGGTATCACCAATATCATTGACATTCATGCAAATATGAATCACATATAAGTAGAAGAACTGCTATTTAAATACCACTCTTGTTACCGTGTTTCAACGTTTATGTAGTTAGAGAGTATAAAAGAATTCCAGCCAGAATGTACATGAAATTTAAATACACCACAAAAAATCACCAAAAATTTCATCGCGGGGACGAAAGAAAAGCATGATATGATTGTCATTAATTTTAAATCGAAAAACCTTTTATTTTACATCTTTGTCATTATGACATCTATGACATTCCCCAACAAATTAAACGATAATTATTGCATTTCTTTAAAGAAAAAACTATTTTAGCAACTGATTTTGCTTTAATTACGAAATAAAACTGTTGTTTTGACGTGTCTATGTTAAGATAAGATATTATTAGAAAATTCTCTCAAATTTGCAGTAAAACATATTTGGGAACCACTGTTATTTAAAAAATTCCCATATAATGTTGAAAGTATAAAGGAGATAAAATATGTACGGATTCACAATTCCAACAAGGCAGACTGGTACATTCGGTTGCAACGAGCTTTTTTTACTCTTCACCACAGTAAATATAAGAGTATCTAAATCCCTAGTGGTAAAAATGTTTTTTTTTTTCTAAGTTATGGATTGTTTCCATTATTTATTTCTGTTTTGCTAATTCCAAGCCTACATTATTTTATTTAAATAACTAGCAGTGCCTGCCATGTCGTCAGCGTCCTGACAATGTATGGTTCGATTTTGTTTTGAAAGTAATCCACATCAAATTTTATTTTTTTTGAGTTTCCCATCCCTGGGCAATTACTTACTAGATATTGCAACACAGGCAATATCTAGTACACAATTTTGAAATTTATATATGTACATACATATATTTCTAAAATTATTGTAGTGATGCGAACAAAGACAGACAGGCTGATAAACAGACATGCGGAAAATTTAAAAAAAAATGGTGTTTTGTATTCCAAATCGAATAATATCTGCACCAGCAACAACATTTTCAAAAAATATTTCATGTCATGTTAAAATTTTGTTATCACCCTAATTCTAAAAATTCCCAGAAAAATGATCGGAATTCAGTTTTCCCGGAATAAAATCCTCCTATTCTAAACAGTTGGGGAAGGGAATAACAAGGGGGAGAACATTTTAAATATTTGAAATCAGCTGTTTTGCTTCTGCTGTTTTGTTTTGACTACAAATTTGCAAATTGTTTTTAGAAATATCAAAAATAAACCGTAAATATTAACCAAAAACCTTTTAAAAACTAAATACATAGAAATATTTTTTGAAAGCTTCTACGATCATTCCAGGTCGTATCACATCGTTTGACCGGAATTTCTGTGAATTGCGAAGGTTTTCATAAATGTTTCACTAGACGTCGCAGGCAGACTCTTAAACCGTGGTGTCTAACCAATAGGATGATGTTGATATAAAATTCACTCCAGTGGCGCACAGAGGGGTTTTCGATGCCAAAAATGGGAATTAATTGAAATATTAAAGTTGTGTGAACCGAATAAATTTTGGTACTCATTAATCGTATGTACACATAATCCCATATCACTAGCATAAATTTTTTGTTTATGAGAAATGCCGTTGTTGAAATATACACTTTACAAATTTGAGTTATTCGATGTTTTTCTTGCTTGGAATAAAAATTTAATTTTTGGTGTTTTAGACTTCGTTTTTGATGCTTTCTGAAGTGAAAATTAAAAATATAATAATGGAACCACCAACATCGGGTAATTAATATTGTAAAGGCGTTTTGGTTTTTATGTGTAATTTGTTTTCACGGTTAACCCTATAATTTAGTGGATTTCGGGAATAATTATAATAAATAGTTGTGAATTAACTAAAACTTTTTTCTTCTTTAACCATAAACATTTTAAAAATAATTTGCAAAAAAACATTTTACACATTTTTAATTTATATGCAAATTTATATTATAAAAAATAATTTTACTTGTTGTGCGTCATATGACCGTATTTATTTAATATAGGATTTTCATTTCTCGACGAGAGCTTTTTGAAATAATGATTACGTCGGATTGCAGAGAAATAGAGGTGTTTAAATAATATATTCTCTAAAGCATCGATCAAACAATTTCAAATTTATGATCGTTGTCAAGGTGATGTTTCACACTAAAACAAATCTTGTACTGTTTTTTGTTTGGTCCATTCAGTTGTGACTTATAGGGTGATAAAATCGAAGTCAATAAAGAGAAAATTCGGTACATTTTACAGTTTTTCTTATACTGTAACAACTAATTACGTGCAATTTTGGTTTCATCGATTCCGTTCAGGTATTTTTATCAATGCATTTCGCTTTTATCAAAAAACCTGTAAAATAAACCGAATTTACTCTTTGTTTACTTGTAACTCACAACTAAATGGACCAAACCAAAAGCAGTAAATTATTTTTTTAGTCTGAAATGTCACCTTGACAACGAACATAAATTTGAAATTGTGTTATCGATACTTTACGAGATATCAATCAATACCATCCACCGAAAAAATAATGGATTTATTTTTCCCCAACCTATAATTTTTTTATATTCTATTTTTTATTTTTTTTCTTAATATTATACATAGGTTTTTTATTTGAATAAAAAAATGGAAAACAATTGAAATTACAATAAAATAGTATAATTAAAAATATATAAATTTTACTTCTTTTAGCTAAATTAGAAAATGGGGGAAAATACCTCAAAATAATTTGCAATTTTGGCACATAATTATTAATTACTTTATATGTGGCGGACCCCTTCCCCCACACCTACCTTATCACTTTTTCACCCAATTTCATATCTTGTCTTCAAACTAACGCATACCAAATTTGAAGGCTAGTAGTGTTATAGCTTTCTAGATAACAGATTATTATTAAATACTTTGTATGGGTAGAACCCTTTCCCCCAGTCCTATTTCGCAAATTTTTTCCTAAATTCAAAGCTTGCTCTCTTAGTGATATTTAGCAAAAAATATCAAAAATTACAAACATGCAAGTTACCACGAATTAATTCCCACTTTTGTTGCACTTAGTTACAGAGAAGACAGCCAAAATAACAAATGTTTTCTGTGCCAAAATAACAAATCTTTGCTATGCGTTGGTATAAACGATACATGTAGAGAATTTAGATAGTTTAAGCGTCCAAGATAGTGATGTTCACCGCAATATTCCCGTTTGCCCAAAACATTAGGAATATTTTTGGGAATATTCTATCCGCATTAAACTTTATAAATAAAAAACAAATTAAGTTCGAGAAGTTTATTATATTTTATTAAAAGAAAAAAGTTGAAAAAAAACATATTTCAAAACTGGTTGATGTTTTTAACCTAAAAGTAAGAATAAAAAAATATTAAAAACTTTTTTTGCGGAATTATTCCCAAAATTTGTCATCGTATTCTCCCGCAATGGCCATTCGTAATGCCTACTTTTTCCCAGGGAAAAAATTCCAAATTTCGAAGTTCATTTAAAATAAGGGAATGAGAAAAATTAAATAGGGAAATAGGGAGAAAATTTCCAAGGAATTTCTATTCAGAATTGGGCTGTATATGCATATGTATAAAGTCAGAAAAACATTTAAGAATATCGACGATGGCATTTTTAGTTTAATTTGATTTTCTTTCAAAAATTTATCAACGATTTTCTCATTTATTTGATAAAACTAAATCTTTCGGCTATTTTTTAATCAATTTGATTCTTATCGGTGTAATTTCGATTTAATGGTAAAATTTAATTGTTCCAATATTCTCTGCCATATACGAACAGTTCTAGAATTCTAAAAACTCTGTCGGGAAGATAAGTTCTTAAAAACATTTTTGAAATTACAAACCAACTGACAAACTTATATACCTTCTTCACCTGTGGTAACGAGTATAAGAAACAAACTTTAAAGAGAAATACATTTTTTTATATATGTAAATATATAGAGAAACAAATACAACAAACATAAATCACTGCATGTTTTTTCAGAATAAAGAGTAAAAGCAAATGCTTGGCTAACATCAGGCTTTGAGTAAAAAATGCAAACTTAAAATTCAATAATATACGAGGGGTAGTCAATAAGTATTGAAACCCCTTTGGAAATACATTTTTATTTGATTCTTTTTAATTTTAAAACATTATTCAGTGATACAGAAAGCTAAAAGAAAACCTTTTTAAAAGGTACTTGAAATGTGCTTTCAGATGTGGTGCTTAAGGTCGCTGAAGGACTAAATTTTTAAAACGCGCTTTTTTGTCATTAAAACTGCAAGAGTGGACACCAAAGCATTATATTTATGGAATCGTGACTATATATATATTTTTTTTATCCAAATTATTTTTTTTTTTTTTAATAGACAACACTACCTCTGCGAAGCTTTTTGCTTGTCTGCAGAAAATACCCAGAGTCTTTGGTGGGAATCGAGCCCGCAACCTCTAGACTGATAGACTAGGGCGCTACCAAACGCTCTATCAAGGCATTTTTGCAATACGCCGAAATAAAAAATAAACTTATCTCCTACTTTTTCTTGATCAATTCGTATTTTCGCAAAATATGTAAAATCAGCTGTTTTATATTTTAATAGTAACAATATTTAGTGTTTGATGTAAACGGTATTGCGAAAGTGCGAATGCGTTACTTTATTCAAATTTAGTAAAAACAATTTGTATTTTTTGGTGGATTTCACAAAAAAGCTATGATATTATTTACTTGCACTTTTGCAAGACCATTTGCATCAAACACTGAACTCCGTCAATGGAATGTACGAAATGCAATCATTTTTGCCACGTCTATGGTTTATTTGGTATTTCCAGAATTTTGGTATTTTTTTTATGTAAAAACTTGTGGATTCCGATATATCGCCGTGGGATTCTGATACATCACACTAAATGTACAGATGTTAGGTCCGTTATTAAAGCTGAAGAAAGTTCCATTGGTGGCGTTCTCGAAGAAATTTCCACATTCAATGACCCATGTAATTAATATTTCATTATGCACGAAAATTATGAAATATAACTGCCAGGACATTGATGCATTGTTAACAGAAATTGAACACACGTTATTCAGATGAGTGGAGATTTGTTTGATTCATCTACATTGACTCATCATATTGAAAACATATTCGCAGACCATACTTCAACGCAAAACATAAAAATAACACTGATTCGGAGAGTGAGGGGTGAAATTAAAGGCTAAATTAAAAGTCCCGTAACGCGGCGTTTTTTTATGTTAGTTCGAATTTTTTTTTCGGTCAAATTCAAGTTAGCAAAAGTTAGGTCGATTCTGAGAGTGAGGGGTGAAAATAGAGTTTCAATTAGAGGACCGTATCGCGGCGTTTGTTAATGTTAGTTCTAATTTTTTTTAAGAAGGTCGATTAAAAAAATCCAAGTAACATAAAAAAACAGACGGACAGACGGACATCGCTTAATCAACTTCTCTATGTATAAGGATCCAGAAAATATATACTTTATGGGGTCGGAAATGAATATTGTAGAAATTACACACGAAATGACAATCTTATATATACACTTTCCACCTGTGGTGAAGGGTATAAAAACGCCGTTATACGGGTCTTCTAATTTAGCCTCTATTTTCACCCCTCACTCTCAGAATCGACCTAATTTTTGCTAACTTGAATTTGTTCCACAGTGTAATTTTAGATGCTATAAATTACAACCAGCCCAGGGTTCCCAGATATTTTTCGGGTTCCATCCTCAATTTGAAAATTTTCATCCCCAACATTCCCCAAAAAATTTAATTTTTGAAATTAAATTTCCCAAATTTAAATTACCGCATAAATATAATAAGCTATATATTTTCATTGTAATAAAATTATATATCGATTGAGTTTTTACCTCACATCTTCTGGGGATGAATTAAAGGGTTACAACAAATTTCGATAGACTGATTGGTAGAGCGCCTTATCTATATGTTTGGGAGTTGCGTGTTCGATTCCCACCAAAGACTCTGAGTGTTTTCTGCAGACAAGCGAAATACTTCGCAGGTAGTGTTGCTTCATAAAAAAAATATATTTAACATGTACGTATGTACATTATTTTTCATCAAAGATTCGAGCAACGTTTTGCAATTTATTTAAAATTTTATTAGTTTCTTTGCCGAAATAAGCTTGGTAAGTGGTATGCAAAGCGAAGCCTAAAAACAAGATCGTTTCTGCGGCATCTTGATATGTATAAACTTTTGCAAAAAATATCCCTAAGTTGCTTCTACTATTTAATGGCATTTTTTTAATAGTGATTTATATATGAATGTTTCTTAAAATATTGTTAGTTACTGCTGATTGTAGTATTTTTATTATTGATGTAATTTATGTTACCGATTGTAACACACAAATTTTGAAAAATATAAGATTTGATTGGAAACGTTTTAACATTTTGTGCAATAAACTTTTAAGATTTTCTTAAACTTTTAGATTTACATAAAATGACAGGAGCATCTGTTGATTCCAGCTCTTTCTTAAAATCGTAAGCAAGATCCATTTCAATGAATTAACTTTTGTTGCTTAAATAATTTTCGTGACGACTTTTTTATCTTCATTTATCAGTTATACTTTGAATTTTAAATAACGAACAATTAAAATAATGAGAAAATTACAATAATCCAAAAAGTATATAAACTCAAAATACGAATCCTCAAAAAATTTAAAAATATTGAAATTATTCACAACGAATTCCCCAGTCTCCAAACCAAATTTTTAATCCCCATTTGCAAAAAAAATCTCCGATTTGGGGATAAATCCACTAAACTGACAACACTGAGCACAAATAGAAAGTCTGTTATTATCTTTAAGTTGTTGTGCTATTAACTATAGTAAAGGAAAATTATTCATGACATCAATGTTTTTTATGTGTTTGGGAGGGTCGTGAGATTCGCACTATATAGATTTCGAATAGCAGTCGCGTTTAAGTTTTGTTATAATTGATTTCATTATTTACTCTTGGTTAAACTTGATAATGTAATTTTACCTGTTTTACACATAAAACTTGTTCTGATCAGAAGATGTAAACGAACACGAAATAAGGTGTTAAATCAACATGTCACTTAAGATACAATTCATCCACAATTATTTTGATTTTTTTCTTTCGAACTTAGGAAGCTTTAATGATATGGAATATAAAAAACACCAATAATTCTAATAGGGATATGGAATTTAGGTATAATTGAAAATAAATAAGACACATGTTATCATTCTCCATTCTCGTGAATTAAGCGTCCAAAATTTCATAATACTTAAACTTTTACTTAATAATTTAATGAATTTATTAATTTTTTGCAAACGGAAATTCTTTTTTGATTTCTTATGCACAGAATTAACCATTAGATAATCCTTTTATATAAGGCATTTTAATAAAAGCGATAAAAATATATTATGTATGTGAATGAAAATAATAATGTGATTATTAAATGAATTTAAATTTTTTTGCAAATATACTAATTGATCTAAAAAAGTGGGATAAAGGTTTATTTTTTCCCCCTCTTTCAGAATATACTAATGGTTTTCATGTGTGCAACCAGAAGTACAATTTTGTAGAACGCTGTAATATACTCCTTTAGAGGTTAATTTCGGCCCCTTCGTTCTATAATGATTTCTGGCACCCGATTGGCAATGTCACTAGGTTTTACTTTTGTCCGTAATGACTTACAACTGGTAACTGTCGACCTTCTCCTTCATAAGGGAGTCTCTCGTTATTGCTCATATTTGTCTGAGGCTAAGGTACCCCATAGCATCCACATTTCTTATGTGGCTGCCCGTAGTTCTAAGCCCAATGCTATCTAGCCTCTTTCAATCCTTTTTCGAATTTCATCTTGGACATTTTGTACTTGAAGTTTTCAAAACCTGTCGCTAGCGCAATTATACAGCTTAAGGTCCTTCCACTATATTCAAGCAAATTTCTGGACTTACGGCACTGAGAGATTTTCTTGTTTTACACTAATTTTATTTCGCAACTGTGAATATATATTCATATTATTTAAATCATTTTAATACAAAAAACACATTTTTGTTGAGGCACCCTTTATTTTGTAATTTATTTTTATTATTTCTTTCAAGAAATACAGACGTGACATTAATCGAATCCTGTAAGCTCCCTTTGGGTATAGTAAAAACTACATATATATGTACATATGTGTCAAAAACCGAGAAAAGTCCAGGCAAGAAAATTAAAATACCATAACACTATAAGAATGCTTTTCTTTGTTTTAAGGCATATGTATATCAAAAATAATTTAAAACTGCCAGTTCCAGAAGATATTAACTAGCCTTAGCTATTGATTGATGTCAGAGCATGGACCTTTTTCAGGAAAGTTTTTTGTGTTGAATTCTTAAAGCTCTTTATATGATTTTACATAGACACCCTCGTATGTACATCATAATCTGATTAAAATTTGTTTTATTTACTTGAGTTACTAAAAATACAAACTACACACATAGATATTCATAACTTTAGGATTTAAATACTTTGCACTTGTTTAGATTTAATCATTGTTACTTAAAAAACAGAAAGCTGTAAAAATTATTAATTTGGAGGGATTTTCCTACTGGATATAAAAACGCAAATTGGCGACAAGATGACTAATTTTTATTTTAAAAATTTTTCTCGTAACACAATTTTTTACCAAGTTTTGTGCAATCAACAATGTTTGGTTTTTTGTTTTGGTTTCTTTTTAATTTGTTTTTTATAGATTTTATTTTCACAGAACTGGTTTTTTATGTTTTATACGTTAAAACCATCTCGTTATTTTCATTTATTTCTTTCTTTGGTGAGTTGACTTGTAGAGAACCAGCGAGTATTTAAATGTGAACAAATTCGAATTGTGACACAATTCGTAACAATATCTACTAAAAAAAAACTGGACATGTTTTTTGTTAATTTTTTGTTCTTTTAAAGAGAAAGTGGCGTGTCAAACGCTCATAACATTGCAAATATAAAAAATAATTTAAAACAAACGTTGATAACCGCTACATGTTAAACTGATGAATGATGATGGGTATTCAAAGTACTAAGTACACACTAGAGTATTTATTTAAATAATCTGGTCTACATTTTAGTCGGTACCTAAATAATCAGGGTTGAGATTTAATCGGTTAATATTTTATTCTTCAGTAAATCGATTAATTTAAATTTTCATGAAACTTGTTTTTTTACACAACTAAAACCACAAAAACTATTTATTATTTTTTAGATTTCAGAAATATTTACTAAAAATTATTAACCTCAAACTTATTCAAGCAGAAGAAGGATTCACAAGCATTAATAAAAACCGACAAGTGAGATCGGTGCAATCTTAAAAAATAAATTTTGCAAAAAAACCCGACGTCGAAACAGACAGATGGGCAACAAATCTTAACAAAAAATTGAAAAGGAAATAATCTGTATGCTCTAGTATTCAAACAAGAAAAGGTAAATATGTGTACATACATACATACGCTAAAATCACGTATAGTATGTTTTGTTTACCTATTATTATAGCGGCCCTATATAGAAGTAAATATGTATGTACTATGTAAATTTTAAGCACCTGGCTACATATTACTGTTCAAAAGATAAGCGATCTGCACAAAATTTTTTTTAGGGATATCTTTTGTTATTTTAAATAATAAACCATAAAACAAACAATCATTGTTATACTTATGTATGTTGATCTAGAGCCTGATGTAAAGTATTTATAATATTAAAAACATACATATGTATGTATGTAGATAAATGTAAGTATAAATAACGCTGCAATCAAGATCGAATCCCCTGGGAAATCAAATGTGATGGTGCAATGTTAAAGCTGCCAATAATTTGGACATAGCCAAACATATTGCTCTAAACAAGTTAGTTGTGTCAGATGTGGATTACGTCAACTAACAATGGATTGCTCAAAGAAGATTGAGACATCACCAAGCTGCGTTAACTGCTTATAAAACCTTGGCGATGTGGCTATTTGAAAGATTTTCATTTAGTTACGAATTTGTTGACGAATCGAGAAAACAAAGTATCTGGTGGTGATGTTCATTCCATACATAGCACGGTTGCCAGATTTTGTTTTCTCTATCCCCTAGAAGCAAATAATTAAACTCCTAAGTTCAAGCTTTTTTTAAAAAAACCCCTAAAATAATTTTTCTTGATTACATAAATACATATTTTCTGTAATTTACAAAAAATAAAATCCAAATTAATTAAATAAAAAATTCCCCTAAATTAATCCTAATTTTAACAAAAATCCCACAATACAAAAATTTTAGGTGTTTAAGTTTTCATTATATTAAAGTATGTATTATAAATATACTTATGTATATGTATTTAAAAATACCCAGTGGTAAAAAGAAGGAGTATGAATGAGTGCCTTCTAGAAGGCCTCTTTACTCCTTCTTTTGGAGGCACAAGGCCTTATATTTTTTTCTAATTTTAAGCACTTTTATTTTTAATTGAAATATTAATTTTTTTAGGATTCTGGCTGATAGATCTTCGCACTGCCAATCAATCTATCGAAGCATCTCAATTTCAAGCAGCAATGAAGTAGATAAAGGCAATTCAATGAACTTTTGTGTGTTATAAATAAGAAATCTAAAAATGCGTACACATTCCTACTTCCCTACTAAGAGAAGGGAAGTAGGAATGTGTACTGGATCTTTTAGAAGAAAGAGCCAAGGCCTTCTAAAAGGCCTTCTTTGGAAGGCACACAAAAATGGGGATCGTATCCGAGAGAAGGTCTAAGCATGCCTTATAGAAGGCCTGAAGTGAAAAGGCCTCTTTAATTTTCACACTGGGATGTTTCTTGTGTTGTTGTTGTAAGAGTATTCTTAAAATTAGAGTTCGTTACTTATGTACGAATTTGGTTATTTTTTCATGACATACTACACGCATAAGAAAAAGATTAGCTTGCTTATACGTTGTTTAAATAGTTTAGACGAACTTATAAGAAAGCCGATTGTTACATATTTTCAATTTATTGGTTGCAAAAAAATAGGATTGGACCAATTAAGCATCTGGTAAAACATAAAAAATCCCCCAAAAAACACCGTAAAAATTTTTTTAACCCACAATTTTTTCCCGTAACAAATGTTAACCCCCAAATTCTTCCCTAAATGAAAAAAAATCCACTAAATCTAGGGGAAATCCCCTAATCCGGCAACCGTATTACATATTTGGTGGGATTCGAGATTAATAACACATTAAGGCAGAGAAGCTTATAAATGTATCAAACAACAATAATTATTCAGTCTTATCTATTGTTAGTCAAACGTATTGGCTTACAGATCCTTCGAAAATACCAGATATATTGGATTTTGTGGTATATTTTGAGATACCTACTAACCTTCTTCAAATAACAGATGGTAATGGTATAACCTCTGACCAACCACCACTAATTATTGACATCATTACTTTTTGCGTTCTCACTCAAAAATACATAAAATTATTAACAATAAAACTGATTTAAAGTCTTTAAGAAAGAAATGTTAATCCTAACGGACCAATAAAATCAGTGTCAGAATTAGATGATACTGTTGAAATCTTAAACAATCCATGAAGCTGAATTTTTATAAATCAGTTTCCAAAATTAAAAACATCATAAGTAATAAAAGAAGACTAAAAATAGTATGTTAGAAATAAATAAAACAGTCCAGTGCGAGTCAGACACACGCCCGTAGGGTTCCATACTATGGTAATTCTATCATGTCCTTTATGCGGCCTCTTTATTATTTAATTTTATGTTATTACATGATTTAAAAAGTTTTAAATGTTTGATTCTTGTAGGAAATCACTGTCGGAACACCCGTTATCTTTTAGTAATTGTTATTATAATATTTCGCAATACACCTTTTGTGAAGATTTCTAGAATCTACCTTTTGTAGTTCAAAAATAAACCCATATACGTTAATATCACGTAAGTATCGTAACACCCTTTAATTCTTAGTTTTTTTATATACTTGTTAATTTAGCGAACATGTGTAAATTACAAATTACTGCATATTACGGTTCAGAAAATAAATCCACATACTTTAAAATACCTTAACTATCGGAACACCCTTTAATTAATTGTAATTTTCTTTATAGTACAGTATTTATGCACATATTCATAAAAATAAAAGTTTTCTTTATGACAAATTTTCATGAACAAGCAAATTAATATTAAATATTGCCTATAGTGAAAATTTTAAATCATTCTTTTACATATAAAATAGTATTGAATATAATCACAAAAAATAGGAACGATATGCTTTTAATAATTGATTTTTTTCAAGTTCCGGTTCGAATTTTATATAATTTTTTTTGCTGATCAGTAGGGATTACTATCTGCTGGGATTACTATAAATAAATCTTTAAATTGTGGTAAATTTAATATCATAATCTACGACTATCGTCATCGTCATCGTCTTGTAGTCTTTTGTATTCATATCTTAGTCAGCGATATAAATATGTTTCAATTGGTAGTTTAGTATTAAGTATTTTACCAGTTAGAAGTGGTATTCCTCAGGGTTCGGTTCTTGGATCTACATATATTATTTAATATCTACATTAATGACTTATTAGCTAAGTTTGAATCGATTTTCTCTTGCATCCCTTTTGCTGACGATTTGTTTTTCGTTTTTGTGATGAGTGACAGTTGTCTGATGTCATGCAAAATGAGATTTAATACAGCATTGCGAATATTATTACCACATGGATGAAATAGAACAAATTATTTGTAAATGCTAAGCGTAAGGCAATGTTTTTTCGGTCACCTCAAACTTGGTTTTAAATATTAATGGTAGTTCTATTCAATTTGTTAGCCATATTAAATGTCTTGGAGCTTCCCAACCTTTCTCACCTTGTCAACAACATAACGAATAGAAAAAATGTTTAGTTTAAACAAAAGTTGCTCTAAATTAAAACATAAACAACTTTGGTTCTGTGCTTATTTTTTGTTTTCTTTTGTCATAGTTCCTCCGGAAAAAGTGAAAAACTCACCAGAATGTAGCTTTATACTAATATCGAAAAGTTTAAAGGAAAGAATATTGAAGAAAAATGTTCATTGTTGGACTGCAATATACATAGATATGTTAAATAGGTTCTTGCTAACTTCTGATCCCTTCATCAGCTCCATTCTTTTTCCCAGGAAGCTATTAGTATGCTTCTCACGAAAACACTGAATTGTGACAGTTCCGACGGCGAAGATGATGTGGACTAAATCACCTGTTGGTTCGGTCTTCTCATATATACTCTCTTAGATTTGTAACTTTGTTTTTAAATGCTTAATTATGATGGATTATTGACTTTTATTTCATACAATAGCAAAATAAAGTAGAAAATCATTTTGTCAGGTTTTTTATGTAAAATACTCCTATGTGCCCCTTCTACATTAGTCATTAACATGACTTAACAAAAGTCAAACTATATATAAAAAATCAGTATTAAAAATAATAGTGGTATTTAGTGATTGATGCAAATGGTCTTGTGGTGAAAGTGCAAATGTGTTATATGATTCAAATTTAACAAAAACAAAAGGCATTTTGTTGTTGGGCAATTTGTTGCAAGACCAATTGCATCGAACACTGAACGCCGCTAATGTTTTTTTTTATGAAGTTTGACTTTTGTTAAGACATGTTAATGTCTAATGGAGACGGGGGTAAGGAAAAGAAATCATGTGTTCACAGAAAATTGCATCACTATAAAAGACCTTGCAACAAGAAACCTTAAAAGACCTTTCATACGCAAGCCTTCCTTGCGTGCTTCATGCGGAGGTTGGGCAAGAAATGATATCGCAAAAGGCTACTTATTTGTTAACCATCTACTTTAGTGGAGTTGCCACCCGTAGATGCTGAAGCAGTAATCCTCCTTATACTTAACTTACAAGATGTTGAAAGGGCAATTACTAGTTTAAACCCCAAGAAGGGGTTTGGTTATGAAAAAACTTGTAACAAGATGATAAAAGAACTTCTCCAGGTAGCAGTTAAAATAAATCTATTTATATTAACGCTATTATAATTTCCCTCAGACTGGAAGGTTTCTCTTATCACTAGGATACCTAAGCCAGGAAAAGATCTCACAAAGGGAGACTCCTATAGGCCAATAAGTCTGTTATAACAGGTCACTTTCGGAACATCCAAACAAATTAGCAAAAACAGAATAAACAAGAAAACAATATTATTTTTTGTTTAAAACTCCATCGAACTTAAACGGTATTTTAATTTTAAATTCATATCATGCAATAAAAAGCCACTTTAACAAAATATTTGAAAAACTCGTAATAATGTATTATTGCTAATATTCTAAGGTGCCAGAAAACCCAAAAATTAGTTGCATGAAACCGATTTTATAATGGCAAGAGATGTAGAGAGGCAAGGAAAAACAAGAAAGTTCAAAAGAGAATTGAAGAAATTTCATGAAACGATTTCATGGTGTAAGCTACGTATTTGTTGTCTGTTGCCAAGAGGTGTAAAGAGGCAAGGAAAAAAAAAGTTCAAAACGGAATTGAACCATTTTTACGATGCCATTTTTCAGTTTCTTTTAAAGTTGCATCGAATTTCATCGCACACTTTTACGATGAAATTGTTTATGCCATCGGCTTAAATTTGTTTTTAACATTTTCATTTGATTTCATATTCGTAATTTTTATTGTTTGTGCGCACTAAAGTACAAAACAAATAAAAATGAGTCAAACAAAGAATGCAATATTACAAGAAGTTATTGAAATCATACTGAAATGTATACATAATTAAACCCAACAATTAAATTTTTAGGGTTCCATACCCAAAGGGTAAAAACGTTACCCTACTGTTTTCGCTACAATGTCTGTCCGCCTGTCAGCGCCTTTTATCTCTGAAACCGTAATAGGTAGACTCTTGAAATTTTCACAGATGATGCATAGCTGTTGCCGCTTTATATAACAAATACTAAAACTTATAGGGTGTTTCGATAGAGAGGTGTTATTCACGAATATGTGTTTATTTCTTGAACTGTAGGAGGCATAGACTAAAGATTTACAAACAGTAATTAAACAAGTATAAAAAAATAAATCTAAAAATTAAAGGGTGGTCCGATAGTGGCGTGATTTGCATGTATAAGGCCTAAGTTTTGAACCATAAAATGTAGACGCTTGAAATTTTCACAGAAGGTGTATAACTGTGTCCGCTATAGTAGCAAATACTAAAACTTATAGGGTGTTCCGAAAGAGAAGTGTTATTCACGAATATGTGCTTATTTCTTGAACTGTAGGAGGAATACACTAAAAATAAACTTTATAAACAAGTCTAAAAAACTAAACCTAAAAATTAAAGGGTGTTCCGATAGTGGCGTGATTTGCATGTATAAGGCCTAAGTTTTGAACCATAATATGTAGACGCTTAAAATTTTCACAGAAGGTCTAGAACTGTGTCCGCTATAGTAGCAAATACTAAAACTTATAGGGTGTTCCTATAAGAGGTGTTATTCGCGTATATGTGTTTATTTCTTATACTGTAGGAGGCATAAACTAAAAAATTACAAACAGTAATTAAAACTTAGTTCGCTTTATAAACAAGTCTAAAAAATAAACCTAAAAATTAAAGGGTGTTTTGATAGTGGTGTGATTTGCATGAATATTGCGTAATAACTGAACAATAATAGATAGACTCTTGAAATTTACCCAGATGGTATATTACTACGGCCTCTATAACAAATAGCAAAAGTTAAAGGGTTTTCGGCCATATTTTTTAACCGTAATAAGTAGGATCTTGAAATTTCTACAGAAGATATGTTGCCACGGCCGCTATGATAATTACTATACGGCCTTATTTTTGAACCGCAATAGGTAGGCTTTTGATATTTGAACAGAAATAGGCTTACACTTAATATTTACACAAATTATATCGTCCCCTTAATAAAACAATAGTGTATAATTTTTTCGACATTTCGAGATAATGGAGTTTAAAGTTTCTGTTTTATTAGACATCGGGGAAAACAGTTATATTTCCGAAAGTAATCGATGGTTTTAAGTTGTGGTAATTTAAATATGCGGTGGAAGTCAGGCTACTAGTCGATGATATTTCATTAATTTACAAGTGCTTTTATTGCAAATAAATGAGATTCAAAGTACCATGATGTCAATTAGACTATTTTATTTGTTTTACAATATGTGTTAAAATCATTATACACTATTTTGTATGGTATACACTATTTTATTTGAATATATTGTTAAAAAATAGTGTATATCAATATACGATTTTATTTTGTTATAAATTAATAAAAATAGTTAGTAATAAAAGCAGTGTATGCTTTTTATACACTATTTTCCTTGTAATTATATTCAAAGTAACAACTAATTAAAACAGCATACCTGCACTTACACAATTATTAATGAAAAATTTTAAACGCTAATATTTCAATTGATCTTTTGACCTACTTTGTGGAAGTAGAATTTCCCAAATTTTTACCACATTTAGAATCAGTTATGTAGATTCTTATTATGCAATAAAAAATAATGATGAATATGCGTATGCACTGTTGTTTTATTAAGGGGACGATATATTACAATATCTACTGTAACCACAAGTAACGAAAATAAATTTAATAATAATAAAAGAGTGTTCCCGAGATGTCGCGGCGAATTTGACCTTCTCTTCTTAACGGTAGAGGCAAACACTTGATATTTACACAGGGTACATATTTAGTACTATGCTCTAGAATAAAATATAACTAAAAAGTAAAGCGTGCCCTTTTGTTCCACTCGAACTTTATTCGAATTTTTATAAACTGGTCAGAGTTATGTGCTGGGTTCGACGGGCGGCAAATATTTTTAAATCTTATTGTATAGACAGCAATGTGGTAGCAACATACGGACCACAGTTAAGCGTTGGAAAAATCGATGAAACTACCAAATTTTTGTGTAAGGCCGGTCAGCTGGACGTTTTCTATGAAGAGTACAAACAATTGCAAATAAACAACACCGTGTCTAAATCAAGCCAAGTTTTCAAGCTTACTCCGTTTCTAGGCATGGATGGTTTAATACGTTTATCTGGCCGGATCAATAATACCACGTGTGTTTCTCAAGAAGCTAAGGAACCTATTATATTGCCTAGAAATCACACACTGACGAAGTTAATCGTACAGCAATATCATGAAAATTTCAAACATCAGAATCAAGAATCCATTTGAGCCGCCATTAGATTAAAATATTGGATACCGTGCAGTGCAGTTAGTAAAGTCCGCCAAAACAAATTGTCAAGTATGTAAGAACAGGTCCGTCGTTCTAAACCCACCTTTAATGGGGCAACATCCGAAAGATAGACTTACGCCCTACGTGAGGCCATTTTCATATACAGGAATGTATTACATTGGTCCCTTTTCCGTTTCAATAGGCCATCGCTGTGAAAAGAGATGGGTAGCTCTCTTTACCTGCCTTACTACATTTTGGAAAAGATGGATGCTGGAGTATTTACCAG
This sequence comes from Phasia obesa, assembly GCA_949628195.1. Taxonomy (NCBI): domain Eukaryota; kingdom Metazoa; phylum Arthropoda; class Insecta; order Diptera; family Tachinidae; genus Phasia; species Phasia obesa. The sequence continues at coordinate 86,398,229 of OX451217.1, forward strand.
AACTAACTCGGCGTACAAATAGGCATCAACCAGTTAAGCCAATACAAGTTGGTGATATAGTCATTATTTGTGATGACAATGAATCGCGTGGGCAGTGTAAACGAGGCTTGGTTGAAGAGGTATTTCCGGCAGCAGATGGGTAGGTTCGCTCGGCAGTGGTGAAGACAACAGTTGGCAAGTTAAGACGACCAGCGTCAAAGCTAGCGGTACTAGACGTTAGCGGTGAGTCTCCCGGTTCAACTCACGGGGCCCGGGATGTTATGAATTAGTTTAAAAATAAAACCCGCCATTTATTAATGCCAATGAAATAAAATTCTGTTTTATTACTGTTCTTTCAAAGTTTAAGTTGCTGCCGCAACACATTGGTTCGAATTATAGTGTTATTTGTATAATTGTATAAGTACAATTTTTGTTACAATATAAGATATACCGTACAAGCAATATGGTAGTCGACTACGAAAATAACACACTTTAAGTTAACTTTTATGGCCTAACTATAAGCTAACTACAATGTAAATGCAAAATCTCCCCAAAATCAAAAATAAAATTATTTTTGACAATTTTGTTTTAAATATTTTTCATTTATTTTTTAAAATTAGGTCTGTTCAGTAACTTTCCTAGCAGAAACTAGCAACGAGAAAGTAAAACAGAAATTTACATTATTACTCTCCTAAATATGAAAAAATGAATGAAAGCTTTACTAGCAAAAGTTAGCAATTAGACTACGGTGGCGTCACGAAGGACTTAAAACTTGTATCGATTAGACCATAAAATAGTACCTTTGAAAACGTAACTCTCCTAAATATGAAAAAATGAATGAAAGCTTTACTAGCAAAAGTTAGCAATTAGACTACGGTGGCGTCACGAAGGACTTAAAACTTGTACCGATTAGACCATAAAATAGTACCTTTGAAAACGTAATTGTACTGAAAGGGCAAACATAAAGTAATCTGCCTTTGTTAGCCAGAAATGTTGCTTTAAATAAGTTTAAACTGATAATAGTAATTTCAAGGAAACCATAGAAATAAATCAAACAACAAAAATAAAAGCACAATAATTTAAATAAAATTATTGTTTTAAAATATTGGGTAGTTTTTGAAAGAGTTTATGATGCATTTAAGCTTTAGATGTCAATATTTTTGGTTAGTCAGTGCTAATAAACATTCTTATTTCAAAGAAATTTCTATAATATTTACATTAATAATATTCCAAAACACAAATATGTTTATTGTTCAAAATATATTAAAAACTGTACAATACCAATTTAAAAATCAGAATTGTACCGTAAAAAGTACAATTGCAATAAACGTATCACCCCTGATTTGTTTACCATTTATTATTTTAAAACAAAAAGACCTAAAATGAAAACGTAAAATTAAAAAGGAAATTTTATCGTTTGATATTCTCTCTAAATTAAAGAAAAACAATATACCAACAAAATTTTATTCACTTTTATATTATTTTCACTACTAAATACTGATATTTTTCTCAATATTGCAAAAATTTTTTTTTTCATACAATTTTTCCAAAAAAAATATTTTGAACAAAAAAACCCGAACAGCTGTTAGACTAATTCTTGCTAGTAAAAATTTTACTAGCAAAAACAAGGCATATTTAAATATGCCTTGAGCAAAAACATGCAAGTAATTTTTTTTCTCTCACATTTTTATTCTCCTGTTTTGCTCTCTCGTTGCTAGTTTTTCGAGTTAATGAACACTTTTCCAGTAACAATTAGTACTAATTTGCAGTTACTGAGCAGAGTCACTATAAAATAAAAATTTGTGTCACATCCCTTGCATTTGTGTTCTTAAATTATGATCTTAATGTTATTTGGTAGGAAATATCTTACTGACTATCGAGCATTTCATGTATTAACATTTTTAGTTAAGAAGGCTTCAATAAAAGGAAATAATAATAAACAGGGAAAAAATTTATTGCATATTTTTACAAACTCGCTTTATAGCTAACTGATATGGTATGTATATTCAGTTTAAAGCTAACTGCAAATTGAGTAGTCTGAGTACATCACAATGTTAAAAAAGTCAGTTATTTTTAATAAAAATAATCCAAATATCAACTACTACTGGTTGCAAAATAGATAGCGTAAAGTGTATTAGAAGTTAGATAAGTTGCTTATAGGGTAATAAATACATATGTATGTATGTATGTATGTATGTATGTATGTATGTATGTATGTAGTTATTTCCGAAGATACCATATAGCAATCAAACTGCAATACAACTTGAGAATAAGCTTATAAATAATAGTCTGTTTTAAGCTTTTCTTAATTTCGCTTATAATAATATTTATAAAATGTAATGATATTTATAAAATTTTTTGTATTTTCGTCTATAGAACAAAACAGTGTGTACATATTTGGAGAATGCGGCCAAAAATCAATATTTTTATGGTTAACGATTTCAAAACTAAATTACTCATTTTAATGTAAATACCAGTATCTCGGGAGCACTAAAAAATGTAAAACTTCCAGGACCAAATTAATTTTTTTTATTTATTTATTAACACAAGAAAAGTGTAAACAAATGAAAAACAAAATTCAAGCAAAAAATGTCACCTGCGGTATCGAGACGTCTATAAAACAATTTTGCCAATACATGGGTTATATAAGTATCAAGTTCTGATGTATATATTTAAATCTTTGCACAACATTGGATATCGTACCATAAAATTTCATCAGAACCAAAGAATTTCTAATACTCGGAACTAACAAAATTTATGGACATCAAGGTGCAGATTAGAAACTACTAAGCAACGTATTCAATACATGGGTGTTGCTGAATACAATAATCTTCCTGTAATTTTGAAAACATGTAACAGAATTTCCACTTTCAAAAACCATCTTAAAGAATTTTTACTTGAAAATCTTGAAACGCTTTTATTGTAAATTTTTTTTTTTCTAACATTTTTCTAATATTTTATAATTTAATAATTGTACATGTGTTTATTATTGCCAACTTGTCTCAATAATGCCTTAATGGCGCTGAGACCAATAGAATTTTGATTTAATTTGTACATGATTGTTGATAATAAAAATAAAAATAAAAAAAAATAAAAATAAAAAAATATGCCTTTGGCTATGTTTTATCTTTTCAAAGTTCATACCTTTCGGTTTTTTACGGTTTCAACAATGGCAAAGTATTGTTATAGTGATCTCGCTGATATTTATTTTCAACAAAGAGATGTGGATAATAGAATGTTGCACGTACTGAAGAATCAATTCTGTAAGACATGCAATTTACAAGAAATGGAAATACATAAAACAAAAATCATAAATTTTGCAACAAGTTTGAAAAACGGTACGTTGAATGCAGACGAAACAAGGAAACGTTGTACAAAAGTCACCAGGAAAGGTTATCAAAGAAACTTATTTTTGAAAGTTCATCTAGAGCCCTTAAAGAAAATAGCTAAATGGATCGGCCAGTAAAAGCATTTAACGATTGTAGTGAAAGATTTTGAAGACGCAAGCTCAAGAATATCAATGAAGAAATTTCTCAAAAAATCATTAAGGATTCATTTTTGCACCAACTTCAACCACCACAAAATAACAAAAATAAAATGAAAATAATCGAGAAAATAGTAGAAGCAAGCCAAATGCGCATAAGAAGGATTTCAAAAAGTATTCTTACAAGCATTCAAGATAAGATATTTACTCCAGAAGAAGAAGCGTTCGCGCTGTGGGATTTCAAATTGACTAAAAATCAGTATAAGGAATTGCGGAACCGAACGAATGAAGAGGCTTGCGGAATTATTTTAAAGTATCGAGATTTAGTTTCTGCCAAAAAGTATTGCTTACCTTCACAAACTGCTATTAGTGTCACATCAAGTTCAGCAGAAATAAAATTGCAATATCTTCCTGAATAGACAGCTGAATGAATATTGATGCTGATCATTAAAAAAAAAACTCGGAAATTGTTGTGTTACCTTAATTTCTAAATGAGGATGTAATGGATCTTCTATTCAAAAACAGTACAAGCAATGAAAAGAAAGGCAAAGAAAAATTAAGGGAAAAAAAACGAAACAAAAGTTCAAAATCAACCAAACAAGGACGAAACCCAAACGATGGAAACACTCCAAGCAGATTTTTTCCGATAGGGGTGTAGATCATAAATTAATAAGACGATTTAAAATTATTTCACAAGTTCTAGCATGAAATAGCTATATATAATTTATAACGAAAAATACTTTTGGAGATAGGTACATATCATCTGGCAACATTGCCTTGAGTTGTAAACAACGTGTTATGTTTTGCTCGTGTGTGATTTTTCTTGAAAATTTAAATCGCTTCCAATATGGCTAGCCAGAAGCGAGGTTACTTTGGGAATAGTCCCAAATTTAAGACGATAAGGATTGATCCTGGCTCTAGTAACAGGTTTCATTTGCTAGCAAATGAAGAAGAAGAAGAGGCAAGAGCAGTCAAAGAAAGGGTTCCACCAATAGTGTCAGACTCGTGTCACAGTTTCTCAAAAGTTTGGGAAATACTTGGTGAGGAGTACTTCTTCAAGAGAATAACAACTGGAACTAAGGTTACATACAATACAATGGTCCTGTATGAAGCTGCGTTAAAAAAGTTGAGTGAACTGAAGTACAGTTTTTATACACATGAAGTTAAAGACGTAAAGGACTACAGCTGATGACGCTATATACTTGATTGAGTTTAACAAACAAGAAGTGTCAAAAAATGATATTATGAAAATAAAGTACTTTTGCAATATTGCTGTTTACTGGAGAAGACCTCTTAAAGGGAATAAAGGGCCTACGCAATGTACGAAGTGCTCTATGTACGGACATGGAGCTAAAAACTGCAATAGAGTTATCGTCTGCGCAGTTTGTGCTGGCAATCACGACCAGACTGAGTGTGTATTGGCCAAAAACACTCAAGGGAGTAATGTTGTTTATAAATGCCACAACTGTAGCCAAAAGAACTTAAGAAACTCGGATCACAGGTCCGACGATCCTAAATGCCCTTGCCGTAAAGATTATTTAGAAATGCGCCTACGATTAACTTCTAAGTCTAGACCAAATTTCAACAAGTCGAGAATTAATCATGCGTATGATGAGACTGAGTTCCCACACCTGTCAAGTCAGAGTCAACCAACTGATTCACGAGAGCACACCTTCCAAAGGAAAAGTTTGTACTCTGAGGTTTCGAAAAACAGACCCCGCGACAGCAACAACGATGATGACTTATCTAACGAGAGATTGTTAGAAATCTTCTTTAGTGCTGTGGATGCACTAGAAAAATGTCGAAATAAATTTGACAAATTAAGAGTGCTTGGCATGATGCTCAAGCATGCTATATAAAATCATGGGTAGTCAAAATGTATACGTTATGCACTGGAATGCTCAAGGCATAACAACTGAGTCAGCAGCTGCACAGCTCGAAAAAGTTCTCCATGAGAAAAATATTGATATTCTACTTCTTAACGAAACGTTCCTGAAGCCGTATCATAGGTTAAAATTTGGAGGCTACAAAATATACAGAGAAGACCGTCAAACACATGGTGGGGGTGTGCTTATAGCGGTTAAAAATTACATAGATCATAAGTTGTTACCAAAGATTAAAACAATAACCATAGAAAATATCTCTGTGGAAGTTAAAATAAGTGGACGTCCCGTAAGTTTTATCTCTGCTTATAATCCAGTTTACACTTAAAACTGACTTCTTCTTACCAATTCGTTTAGTGACTATTTTATTTTTGGTGATTTGAATGCACAACATGTGAGTTGGAATTGTATTTCAAACAATTCAGCTGACAAAGAACTGTACCGACATCACTTAAGTTCAAGTTATTATGTATATCATCCGGATACACATACTAGATTCGGCCAAAATATAATTCCAGTCCAACCATCCACGGTTGATATTTTACTTACTAACTCTAATATTTCATTTTCGCAGTTACAGTCACATCCAAATATTTTACAGTCTGATCACACCCCAATATCATGTTACATTTTTGGAACACCACAAAATCACTTTGTTACAGTTCCGTTGTATAATCAGGCTGATTGGCCAGCAATTAAATACTGGGTCGAGAATGAAATTAAGAATCATAATATCGGACAAATAGAGCTTAACAATATAAACCTAGATTCGTCATTAAATAAATTAGCTAGTATAGTTAAAGAAGCTTTTTCCAAGATTCCAATTGGCCAGAAAAATCCTTGGCAGAGGGAAATTTCAAATACGTCTAAAATGCTGATTACTCAGAGGAACAAGTACAACCGTAAACTTAAAAGATGTAGAGATCCTAGTTACAGAACTCAACTAATCAGCATTTTAAAACAGTTGAATCACTTAATTGATTTTCATTTGAAAAGGGATAGAAATGAAGCGTGGGCTAAATTCATTTCCAAACTGCCTTCCGGCTCTAAAAAGTTTTGGAAACTAACAAAAGCTTTAAAAGGTAGAAATTCTGCAATCCCCGATCTAAATATAAATGGGGAAGTTTTAAGTACCGGTGAAGCAAAAGCAAATGCCATTGCGGAAGTTTTTAGATGCAACAATAATATCACCAACAACAATTCATCACCTTTAGATAATGTGGTTCTAAATTATGTGCAGGAACTTAACAATGTAAATCTCGCTGACAGTGACAATTTTGAATTCACAGATGCAGTAGAGGTAAAGACATTTGTTTTTTCTTTAAAAAATAACAAAGCCCCAGGTTTAGACGGAATTAACAGCATTATTTTAAAAAATATGCCCGATTACTTTTTTGAAACTTTGAGCAAACTATTTAATTACTGCTTGAGAAATGGTCATTTCCCCATGATATTTAAAAAGGCCAGGGTTATACCTATTTTCAAAACTGGAAAAGATCCAAAATTGCCTTCCAGCTATAGGCCAATAAGCATTTTGAGCTTGTTGGATAAAGTCTTTGAAAAAATAATCCACAAAAGAATCGTAGAGTTCTCAGAACAGAAAAACATTATACATCAGCAGCAGTTTGGATTCCGAAGAGAGCACTCTACGGTACATCAAATCAAACGAGTGGTTAATATTATTGAGAATAATAAAAGAAATCGTAGAAGTACAGGTATTATATTTCTTGACATTGAAAAGGCTTTCGATACAGTATGGCATAATGGCCTATTGTATAAACTTAACTGTTTTAGTTTTCCTTTATATTTACAAAAAATCATACAAAGCTTTTTAGACCAACGTTCATTTGTAGTTTTCGTGGAGCGCATCTCATCAGATGAAAAACACATACTCGCAGGTCTACCGCAAGGTTCCGTTTTGTCACCTACGCTTTATTCGTTATACACGTCAGATATCACTCTACGCAGGGATCAGGAAGCAGCATTTTATGCAGACGATAGTGCTTTCATTTGCAGCGGTAAGGTATCTAATTCATTAGTTAGGAAAATGCAAGAGAGCTTAAATTCAAGCCAAAAATATTTTAATAAATGGAAAATAAAGGTCAATGATGATAAAACACAGGCCATTATTTTTCCATATAATAAGTCGCCAAAACGCATACCTTCTCAATCTATGTTGTGCCGTGGGAATGTTATACCTATAAAGTCAGAAATCAAGTATTTGGGCATTATAATGGATAAAAAACTAACATTTAAGCAACATGTCAACCAAATTTGTGAAAAAGCTATAAAGTGTGGTCGGGCATTGTTTCCCATACTCAACAGAAGATCTAAATTGAATATGAAAAACAAAATATTGTTATATAAAATGTGCATTCGACCAATTATGAGTTACAGCTGTCAAGTATGGTTTCATAAAACTGCGAAAACTCATACTAAAAAGCTTCAGATTATACAAAACAAGAATTTGAAAATAATTCATAATCTTCCTCGTAGGTATCCGACAAATTTACTTCACAGTAACTTTGGACACAAGATGATAAACGATTTCACTAGAGAACTGACACTGACATTTAATGAAAAATGCAGACTGTCAAACTTTGAATCAATAAGGAATTTACAAGGTAATCACTAAGATTCGTTCGTTAAGAATGAATGTATTAGTGATTATCCAAACAAATTTCTTTATAACTTCCATAGAGATCAAAAAGGTTTTTCCGTGTGGAGTTGTCAGTCTCCCATCGGACGCGTCCCCAGGTGGCGGATAGGGGCTAGCGTATGTACGGATCTCCTGTGTCATACCACCATATGGCCACAGGAGGTCTGACAAAGCTCGGGCGGGGTCTGGCCTTTGTGAATTCTGCTAAGCAGTTGCACAAGGTCTAGACACTGCTAGGCTGGGTGGGACCAACCCTTGTTTCTCTGACATATCTTGAGCAGGGCAACCATTCACCCATAATGGTACAATGCTTAGGATGAGTCAGAAATGCCAGTCACTTCCCTGGATACACTGCACAAGTGGTCCAGAGAGGTGGCTCGCATTTTAAATGGACAGGGGACCTGGTTTCAATCCAACCCGCGGACCAAAATTGACACCACTTGTAAGGTTAAGGTGAAGGTAGCAGTGCTGAGAACCTGGATGGCTAGTCAGTGGTTAAAGAAGACTAGTTCCTAACAGCTCCCCTCCGACGCCAAGGCACGGGTTGGTTGTATTTTTCAGTTGCCTAGTCCATGTACGCCGTCACTGCATGGATCGTCGACCCTTTACGCGCTCACTCGTGGGAACAACATGAAAAACACTAATAAAAACATAAAAAAACCAAAACAAAATACAGCAGGAAGCGAGCAGGGGAAACCCTCGCCCGCCAACTGCAATTCTGTCTTAGCAAACCAACCTAAGGTTGATGCTGTGGACAAAACCAACGAGGTACCACTCGATTATTCGGCTGGTACCTCTTCGGCCCGTGCTGGCTTAGTACCAGCAGAAACCCCTGCTTCGGGTGCCACGGCTACTGTCGTGGACAACCCAGCGGTAATTGTACAATCTGTACCTGTGGAAACCCCTACAGGCTCAGATGTGCTACGTCCCCCCGCCCAAACGGCTGTAAAAATTGCCCCCAAAGACCGCAAAAATACATCCAAGAGGGCCTTTATCGAAGGGCGCGCCGCCCAACGTCTAGTCGACAGACTTGGCAACTCGCCAGTCGACAATCTAACCCCGGAGGAGAAATCCTACTTATCTTGGGCAAAAACCTATCTGGCTGCTGCTGAAAGCTCCAAACCTGTTGCAGATGTAGAAAAACCATCTACATCCGCAGCGCCCAAAAGGCAACGATCGGGGGAGGAGAAGATGCAGCAGCATAACCTACAACCGGACATCAAACGTCCAAAAACACTAACAAATCCATCATCCAGGGTCATAAATAGACCTTACAGTGAGGTTGCTAAAGATCCACTGATAAGGGCTATTATTGACAATAGCAACTGTGACGGGGCTATCTCTCGTGAGAAATGGGAGATGATCCGTCTCAAATTGCTGGAAAACTTTTTAAATGATGAAACCAGTCCAGCGCCTCAAAATGTAGACGCTGGATGGTTTCAAGGTCACATTAAGCTGCTCTCATGCACAAGTGAGAGTTCAGCATTACAGCTCAAACTGGCAATCACATCCTTAGGGGAAGTGTGGCCCGGTGCAAGATTGGATGCGGTCCCGGTCAGCGATATACCACGAAGGCCGAGATCCATCGCAATCATCCCCAGGGAACCACACAACCTGCGACGATCCTGTCGATCATCCGGAGAGGAAACGCCGATCTACCGACCAGTGACTGGAAGGTAGTGAAGGTTTCCGAACCGGAAGGGTTGACTAGGAAGGCGGTGGTGGTTCTTAACAAAGAATCGTTGTCACCACTACGGAAGAGGCAAGGTAAGATATTCTATGGTTATGATAGTATCAAGCTGAGCATCTACCGTGGTGATGACAAAGCCAACCCCGGCACCTCCTACAACCAATTGGAAGGGTCGCAATCTGATGATGTGGCTGACAGCACAAGCCAACAACCACCAAAAACAACTGCGGAGATAGATGACACCGCGAGCTCAGTAGCCACGGAGGGTTCACAATCGCGAACCCTCCGTGGCTACTGGCGAGCTCTTCGAGCGTCTGGGTGTTGCGGAGGATGACGAAGATGTGCTCCTGGACTCTGATCCGGAGGACATCGACGTCACTGTCATCTATGATCCAGACAGAGATGGTGAAGGTGATTCAGATCAACCTCCACCACTCTAAGGCAGCGTCCGCTGCATTAATTCTTCGTCTCGCAGATCGAGGCGAAGACATCGCATTAATCCAGGAGCCATGGGTCAACAATGGCGTAATATGTGGACTTAATGCACAAGGCTACAAACTACTGTATGCAGCAACTTCAGGTAACAATAACAAAACTATTAGATCCTGTATTTTAGCAAAAGACCACCTTAATATCTTCATTCTATCTGATTATAGTGATGAAGATTCGGTGACTGCAGTGTGGGAAGAGGCAGACTCTGCGGTGTGGATAACCTCTGCATACATGCCGCATGACCAAGACAAACCTCCACCCAATAACTTGGTCAGGAAGATGGCCAGAGCAGCGAAGGCCAAAAACATCCCTACAATAATAGGGGCCGACGCAAATGCACATCACCATATTTGGGGTAGCTCCGATACCAACAACAGAGGTGAGTGTATCCTTGATTTTATATTAAATAATGATCTAGTAGTAGCAAATAGGGGTTCTGAACCCACTTTTGTTGTATCAAATAGACAGGAGGTGCTGGACATCACGCTTGTCAGCCTGCACCATGCATTTTTAATCGAAAATTGGAGAGTCTCTACAGACTGTTCTTTCTCCGATCATCGTTATCTTGTCTTTTCCATTGTTCGGAAGAAAGCTAGGACCGTTGCTTACATCAATAGACGTAAGACGGATTGGGAGAAACAGAAAATGCTCCTTTCAAATATACTTAATCCTCCCACAACTATTCGGGATACCACGCACATCGAAGATGCTGTGAATAGACTTACCAACGCATTTAGAGATGCAACGAATAAGTCCTGCAGACCGTCGATTCAGCGTTCGAAACGCAGACCAACATGGTGGTCAACGGAAATAGCGGAATCTCGTAAGATCTGCCGCAAACTTTTCAACGAGGCTAAGAGGACAGGGAACTGGTCACTCTACAAATCCTCTGTGAACAAATTTAAGAATCAAGTTAGAAGCGCAAAACGTGAATCCTGGAAAGACTTCTGCAGTGGCATTGAAAGTTTTTCTGAGGCTAGCAGATTGCGAAAAGTACTTGCCAAACAAGCGTCAATTCCTGGATATATTCAGAAATCAGACGGCAATTGGACCACCAGTGCACAGGAGTCACTGGAAGTCCTGATGGACACCCACTTCCCAGGATGTCGATCAACCTCGGGTGTTGCGGCAGCAACGTAGAACAAAACGATGCGGCAGCAACGTTAAATAAAATGTCAATCCGGACACAAAAATAATAAAACAATGGCGGCAAATAAATTTGATTGTAGAAATTGGTACGATAAAAAGTGGTGGCGTGGCGTGGCGTTTTATTATCTTTAAAATAGAATTACATTAAACGTAAAGACAATTTAAAATACTTAAAATATAAGAATACATACTCAATTCTGTCCTTTTGGCAAAATTAGTTTGACTTTAAATATACCCGAGAAAAAGAAGACTATTCAAAAAATGTGTCTAAAACGGAAGTTGAGAATACGAACTCAACCTAGGGTTGACATAGTTCATTTTTACATAAAATAAAAGTGACAATGTTACAAATGACAAAATTAAGTACGGCAACACAAACATAAATAAATACAATGCTGATCGAAATCAGTTAAAAAAATTCAAAATTTAAAATTTATAATTTTAATCTGCAACATCCCGCCGCCCGTGAGTCGATCTGGGAGACTCACTATTAACATCGAGAATAGCCAGTTTTGACGCTGGTCTTCTTAGCCTGCCCATTGCTGTCCTAACCACCGCCGCACAGTGGTCAATTTCGCGAGATAGCGGTCAAAACTCTATAACTTTTGACCGGATTGGTATTTTTTTACGCGATTTTTTTTGTTCAATAGGAGGGACTTTAAGCTTCAATTTGCGTGTTCAAACGTAAAAATCGACTGATAGGAACGTAAGTAATGTGGAGTTAAAAATGCATTTTAATTTTTTGTTGAGTTTCCATGTAAAAGTTGAATATTTTGATATTTTAAATAGGTATTTTTTTTATAATTTCTTATTTTCTTCAATCGTATTTTGCAACCAATACTTATTTATTATTCTTAAACTTAATTTGTGTCAGAAAATGCCAACATTTGGCCCCTGACATTTATTTAGTCTCAATATTCACAGGGGCCAAAGGTTGTTTTTTTTGGAAGAAAGCTAACTCTTGTGTGGATTAAACTGAAAAATAATACTGAAATTCCCAACAATATCAATACCATTTGGATATATTATATACAGAACACAACATCGATAAAATTTTAAGTAAACTTTTACTATTGATTTAAAGTGCACATATATTTTATTTAAATGTATTAATAAAAATTTTATAATTAAGTTTTTATGCTCTAGGTCTTTTTATAAAAATATTTCAATTTAATTTTATTTTTATATTCGATATTTCGCTACACCATTGGGTAGCATCATCAGGAAATGGAAAAAGTTTTATAATATTTTTTTTTTTTTTTTTAAATTGTGTATTAATAAAAATTTATACTAAAATTAGAAACAAATTATAATCTTTAAACTAGTATTAATTAAACAATATTAGTAAAAATTTCTTCCAAATAGCTTTGATTTTCATTTTGCAGTAGTTGTTTAGCTTCTTTATCTAACTCCAATGAGGTTGATTTCCATTTTTGTCGAATACTGGACATATATGGGTCTGATGTGCACAACAAAATATTAATTAGATCTTCATTAGTACAATATCTGGAAATTTTTCTTGTATTGTGCTCGCGAAAGAATCTGTAGTCTTTGTTCCTTTTTTCTTGCGCTTCTTCTGAGAGATCTCCAATTGGAAGCATATTGTGCTGAATTATTTGTTCCCCATGGAACAAAATTTTGTGAACTGTGGTTGGCATATGTCTCCAAGAATATTTTTGGTTATAAAGTGTTGCTGTCTCATTAGCATACTGACCAAATTTTTTTGCATCTATCTTTTTGCTACATGCTATAACTTCTAATATGATTTGGAATCGTCGTATTAAATCATAATCTACTCCAGTTATAGAAGCTGCAGTTTCTGGATCGGAAAAAAATCTCCTTGCTGTGTTTCCATCATTAGAATTTCCTTCTCCTTGCTTTGGCTGGTCAACTATAAGGCCTATCTCACGGTATTTTTCTTGAATATCTTTTTTTTTTGCTTTCTTTTTTCCAAATTTTCTTTGTTGTTTCTCACTGTTTCGCCTAACGGGCCAAATTCCAAATCGTATCCCAATTTAAGAATATGCTCCATAAAACGAATTCTAGCATGAAGAGGTGACATTCCAAATTCATATGCTTCATTAAAACTATCGTCTTGTGTTGGTGGTTGGCTCAATTGACTTGTTGTTTTTTGGCATATGGTGCAGCTTGACGAAGACTTTGTTTCGGTTAAAGCTTGTGCAACTTTTCCATCGATCATTGTAAGTGACATTTTAAAGTTAACTTCGATGCATTGGTCATTAAATTCAAATATCACTGGTTGAAGTTCTTTAATTTCATCTCTTATTTTGCCAACTTCTTCAGTTATGACATCTTTAGTTTCTTTTTTGTAAGCAAACTTTATTGGTCTACAAAATTTTGTTGACGAGGGAATTTCATTCTTCCATACATCTATCTCTGCAGCTCTACTAGTTGACGGCTCTGAACCAATATAAGTTTTTGTTAAACGTAATGGAACGAAAGAAATCATGAATAAATTGGCATCTGATGAATTTTCCGCATTACATTGTTTGTATTGTTTCTGGCCAGAGGACCCATCACATCCCCATTTAGAAATTAAAGTCATGCTGCAATTTTTAAACTTCTTTAAATAATCAGCATCAAATGACTTTAGTAATCGTTCTGCAGTGTGTTCAAGAAGATCCTGCAATTTTATTTCTGCTGAACTTGAAGTTACACTAATAGCAGTTGGTGAAGGTAAGCAATCTTTTTTGGCAGAAACTATATCTCGATATGATGGAAAAATTCCACAATTTTTTTCATTGGTTCGCTTCCGCAATTCTGTATATTGGTTTTTAGTCATTTTCAAATCCAAAAATAGTGCAAATGCTTCTTCTGGAGTAAATTTATTTTCTTCAGTTGGTGTCGGCATACTTTCTAAAATCCTTTTTGTGCGTCTGGGGCTTGCTTCCACTTTTTTTTCAATGATAGCAATTTTACTCATTTTAGTTTTCGATGGTTGAATTTGATGCAGAAATGAATCCTTTATGATGCTACAAGAAACTTCTTCATTGATATGTTTAAGCTTGCGTCTTCGTGATCTTTCACTACAATTATCAATTGGCTTTGCTGGTCGACCACCTTTTCCAGTTTCCGTGGTAGTTACTGATGGCTTTTTAAAAATAAGTTTATTTCTTAGCCATTCTTGGTTGCGTGAGTAAAACAATTTCTTGTTTCTGGAACATTGATTGTACCGTTTTCTTAAAGTATTTAAAAAGTTTTTTATTTTTAAGTTATGAATTTAAATTTCTTGTTTGTCGCATATTTTGAAGAATGGATTATTCATTATATGTAAAATAATGTCGTTTTCATCTTTCCGTTCAAAATATATATCAGATAGAACACTATAACTGAATTTAGCCATTGTTTAAACAATAATGAAGAAAAAAAATGAATGCATGGATTAATATACTATTGCTCGAAGTTTCAACATGATCTTTTTTACCTCTTTGAAACATAATATAACAGGTACTTGGTTTTACCAGTTGTTTCCATTGGTTTTAAATTTATTTGTAATTTTCAGGTATTTAAGTTGTGTAATATTAGATGGCAATAAAATCATTTTTTACCTTTTCCAAATGAATTGCTAGATACCACATAAATTTAGAGTTAACAGGTACTGGCAATAATATAACAGGTAGTTGGTTTTACCAGTTATTTCCATTAGTTATAAATTTATTTGCAATTTTCAGGTATTTAAGTTGTATAATATTAGATGGCAATAAAATCATTTTTTACCTTTTCGAAATAAATTGCCAGATACCACATAATTTGAGAGTTCTATTGTCATTTTTGTCAAAATTTTGATACACCCTTCTATGTGGACTAGGTCCAAATATGGGCCAACTTCTCCTAATTTCAATAGAATTATTTTTTGGGTCAATAGGAACTCTTGTACATAATTTCATCAAAATATATGCATAATAGCCACTTTCACATACAAATAACTTCTCAAAAAATATGACGTGCATTTGTACCGAATATCTTACCTTGGGTCAGAAAAATTGCTGTAGCTCAAAAAGTGCAGTCCCGATGCATGGATATGTATATATAGGAATGTAGGGGAGAGTTGGGACTACAAAATAGTAAATTTGTGTTTTGACTCAGCTTGACTCACAGGAGTTGTGCTCTATGAAGTAGGAAATTTTCGAGAAATTTGACCTTTTTAAAAAAAAATATTTAAATTGTTCTGAAAACAGTAGAGCTTCAATTTTTTTTACCAGTAATAGGAATAAGTTAAGTTACAACACAAAATTTATTTCGTCCAAAAATCTTGAAAAACAAAAAAGTTATGATCATTTAAACTTTAAAAATTAACTAAAAATATCATAAATTTACTAAATTCTGAAAAAGCCCATTTTGGACCACCCTGTTCTCAGTGAAATAATTGAAATAGAGTTCTAATTTTTTGGCTCCCGAGGTTTACTACTGTTTACTTTCATATGAGTATAATAACTTTAAAATCGGAGAACAAAAACCAAAAGGAGTTTTGGCCGCTATCTCAAAATATTGACCACAGTGCGCCGAGCGAACTTGTCCATCAGCTGCCACAAACACTTCTTCGACTATGCCCTTTTTCCATTGCCCACGTGTTTCATTATCGTCACATATAATAACCACATCACCCACCTGGATTGGCTTTATTGGCTGATGCCACTTTGTGCGACGCGTCAATTCTGGAAGGTATTCCAGCACCCACCTCTTCCAAAAGGTTTGTTTTAGCTGCTGCAAAACATGCCATTGTTTTCTTAGGCAGACCTTATCAGCTACAGCTGGCGTTTTTACCATATTCGCGCAACCAAGTAAGAAATGATTCGGTGTTAACGGTTCTTGATCTGTACTATCTATTGATACATGTGTCAACGGCCGAGAGTTGACCAAATTTTCTGCTTCAATAAGCAGACTTACAAACGTATCAACTTGAGGTGACTTTTCTTTTAGCGTAAAAGCTAACACTTTTTTTACTGCTTGAACCATACGCTCCCATGCACCTCCAGCTGACGGGTTGGCTGGCGTATTAAATAGCCATTCAATACCGCGGCGACTACACTCATCTGCTATTATTGTATCATCCATGACGCAAGCCTCTTTACTTGCTCCGATGAAGTTAGTACCTCTATCGCTACGTATGCGCACCGGCAGGCCTCTGCGATTAACAAAATTTCTTATACACAATATAACTGCATCTGTTGATAAGTCTCTTGCCACTTCCAGGTGAATCGCCCTTACTGTTAAACATGTGAAGAGTGCTACCCACCGTTTTTCACTTCTTCGCCCTACCGACACGGAAAACGGGCCCAAATAGTCAATGCCTGTGTATGAAAACGGTTTCACATACGGGGAAAGCCGATCAATTGGGTGTTGACCCATCAAAGGGGGTTTTGGAACTGCGCTTTTGTTCTTACATAACTGACATCTTGCTTTAACACGTCTTATCATTTGTCTTAGGCTCGGAATCCAAAATTTTAAACGAATAGCAGCACAAACTGACTCTTGATTTTGGTGTTTAAAATCCACGTGGTATTGCTTTATAATTAGGTACGTTAGTTGGTGCTCTTTTGGTAGAATAATAGGCTCTCTCGTACACTTAGAAACGCAGTTAGCTTGGCTGATACGTCCAGAAAGTCTAATCAAACCGTCATCATCTAAATAAGGCGTTAGTTTATAGATGGCGCTTGACTTTGATACAGGTTTATTAAGCTGTAGTTGTTTACATTCCTCAGAAAAGCTATCGCCTTGAGCCACTTTGCACAAAAACAATTCTGATTCGTTAAGTTCTGCAACGCTCAAATATAACTGAAATTTTGATATTTTATCTTTGTTAGCGTGAGCCTTGAAAATTTTTACTGCACGTATGACCCAGCACATAACTCTGACTAGTCTATAGTAACTTGAAAACTTGTTAAACGGGGTGATTGTAACATCACTTACAGTTGATATGAACTTAGATCGTCTTTCAGTTTTACAGTCATATTCTGATATATCATCTGGCAACTTTGGCCAATTTTCAACCTTTGATTTTAGGAACTCAGGTCCATTAAACCAGCATGATGTTTTTGGTTTTTTCACTCTTGTTGCTTCATCCGCGGGATTCTGTGCTCCAGGAACCCATCGCCATTGATCTACGTCGGAACTGTCTAAAACCTCGGAGATGCGGTGAGCCACGAACTGTTTGTAGATTCTAGAATCCGATCGTATCCATTTTATCACAGTCTTGGAGTCAGACCAAAATATAATGCTCCTTGGCTTAATATCATGGCTCGATATTATCATTTTGCTTAGTCTCACTCCAAGCACTGCTGCTTGAAGTTCAAGGCGCGGAATAGAAAGTGGCTTTATTGGGGCACATCTTGATTTTCCGGCAACAAAAGCAATATTAACAACACCTTCAGTGCATATTCGCCAATAAGCAACCGCTGCAAAGGCTATCTCGCTAGCGTCCACAAAAACATGTAAGTCGCTTGTAGTCATAGGATCACTAAAGGAAATACTGTAACACCTAGGAATCGTTATGTGCTCTACAATTTCAAGCTCTTTGTACCATTTGAACCATTTTTCATACACTGGATCAGGAATTGGCGAACCCCAATCAATTTTGTACCTCCACAATTCTTGAAGTAACACTTTAGATACTATTACAACGTTTGCTAAGAATCCGAAAGGATCAAATATGGACATAGCAAGGCTTAAAACTTCTCGTTTTGTTGGCTTTCTATCTCCGTTTAAAACTGATTCCGGCACTTTATTAAATTTTAAAACAAAACAAAATTTGTCTTCCGATGGTGACCAAAACATTCCCAGAATTTTTTCCGATGATGATAAACCACTGCTTAAATTTGTTGAGTATAACCTTTTCTCTTGAGATAAATCATTATTCATTACTTCAGAAAATCCTTTTGCATTTGACACGAATCCCCTTAGTTCAAAATTTGCCTGCTGATGAATAGTTACGACATCTTGGCTTACAGCTATCGCCTCCTTTACACTATCAAAGGAGTCCACATAGTCATCCACATAATGACACTTAACAATAGAGGTTGCTGCCCTGGGATGTGTTTTTTCAAATTGTCCTGCGTTAAAATTCTTTACGTATTGGGCCGAGCAAGGAGAACTGGCAGATCCAAAAATCATTACCTGCATCACATACTCGTCTGGCGGCCTTGTGACGTCACCATCGCGCCATAGGAACCGCTGCGCAACCTGATCTTGTTCACGAATTTTTACGCGATGGAACATTTCCTTTATGTCTGCACAAACTCCAATTTTTCTTTGGCGAAACTTGAAAAGAATTGATACTAAAGACTCGGGCTGATACTTGCCAGGACCCTTCATTAGCCTCGAATTGAAAGATTCATTATTAACTGAAGCGGCTGCATCAAATACCAGGCGACGTTTATTACCTTTGTTAATATTAGTAATTGCGAAATGCGGTAAATACCACATACGTTGATCGCTACAAGGCACCTCGTTCGGCAATAATTTTCTGGCATACGATTTCGAAACATAATCTTCTATCTTTGCTCTATACCAATTGGCTAAATCTTTATCTTTGCTCATTTTGACTTCTAAAACCTGTAAACGTTTCATAGCAAGAGTGTAACTATCAACAAACTCAAAATTGTCTTGCCTCCATAAAAGGCCAGTCTCATACTGAAGACCAGTTTTTTGGGTAGTACTTTGCAGTATTTCTTCTGCCCTTTCATCATCACGTGAAATTAACACTTTAGTATTTTGTACGCCAAAATTTTCTACAGTAAAATAATCGGCAATTTGTTGATGAATATCATCTAAAACGTCTACATCTATCCTGCATACAGTTGCTTCTGTTGAGTCTTCATTGGAGCCAAATAAAATGTTACCTAAATTAGTTTTGTGTACGGCAAAACATTCATCTAAATTAACTACATCAAATGGGCGAACCAGCCTTATATGAGGTAAACCAATTAATAACTTTGGCGTTGCGTTAAAATAATCTCCTATATTTATTTTATTTAATATCGGAAATTTTTTCTTAAAATTTTCCAAATTCAAACTCTGTGGCGGCAATTTTAGGTGTTCAGTAGTCCATACATTTCTCATATTAAAATACGAATTATTTTTATTAATGCCTCTAATTTCTAAATTTACCTTTTTTGATATTTCATTTGTTGTTTTACCTCCAATCCATCCGAGACACAATTTACTAGTTGTGCCTTTTAAACCAATTTGAGCTGAAACTTCCTCCTCAATGAGTGATATTTTCGAACCTTCGTCTATAAATGCTATAACATCAATAGAACCCTTTGGCCCACTTAATTTTACAGGCAGAAATTTAAATAATGTTTCTTTGTCAACAGCATCATCAACAATTGCGTTGACAGCACTGTTTTCCTTTTCTTTACTTTTTGTGTCATCACTACTTAACATTTTATTGTTATCGACATATGTTTTGCTTTTATTTACATTTTTACAATTGTTAAATTTATTACTTTCGTGAAGTAATCTGCTGTGGTATTTGGTGCAATTAGACAATCCACATTGTCGTTTTGTTTGGCACTTAAGCAAATTGTGTCCAGGTAGTAGACAACAAAAACAAAGATTTTTATCTTTTACTAATTTCCATCTGTCGGCCGTGGTCATTTTCTTAAATGTATTACAATAAAATAACTTGTGGTTCTGCTGACACAATAAACATTTTGTATTACGATTTTCCTTAGTGATTGTAAATGATGGACTCATTTTATCCTTTTTCTTACAGAACACATCAGTTTTCTCCGTCTCAACAGCAAGAGCTATGTAGGTTGAAACTTCTTGCAACCAGTTGCTGAATTGACGTACGCTGGGATATTGGCCAAGATTTTGCATGGAATATTTCATCCATTCCTCTTTTTTTGTTGGCGGCAGTTTGTTGACTAATTCGTCTATTAACGTAGGGTTAGACAAATGAGGAATTGCTCCGGCATTTTCTAAAAACACTGTAAGATTAGATACCATTGTGCTAAAATTAACTAACTCGTACATTTTTTTTCCAGTTACTTGTGGAAAGGCACGTACTTTTGCAATTTGGCTTCGTATGAGAACTTGTGGGCGTCCAAAATGAAATTCCAACGTATGCATGACTTGATTAACACTGTCCGGGTGAATCAAAAACATTTCGACCTTTGACTTGGCGTCTCCTTTTAAGGCCTTTTGAAGTCTCATTAAATTTTCTAAATTTGAATAATTATATATTTTTGTGGTTTCATTGTACGACACAATAAACATGGGCCAATGCTCTGGCTGGCCTGAAAATTCAGGCAGGTCATGAAGTTTGCGCAATTCACGATTGATATGTCTGTCTGCAGCCTGTGGTGCAGAAACAGACATGGCGACGTTGTGTGAATAAGACGGCAAATAATTATAGGATACACCTGGTGTCATTCGCGGTGTTGTATTTAAAAACATTTGTGTGGGTTGCGTCTGTACAAAGGTGGTATTATGTGACGACATGAGGGGCGTAGAAACTGTGGTTTGCACAAATTGTTGTGCGGCAGTGTTTGGCAAATAAAACATATTATGTGGCATATTATACTCACTTTGTCTATATTGTTGCATCGGCGGCATTGATGCTGGCATCTGACAAGTTGCTACGGCAGGCGGTGTAGCTGTTTTGTTGTTGGCCTGTACATAGGATACAGTTGTCTGTTGCTCTGGCGGGGATAACTCAACGTTGTGGCACTTCTCCATCAACATTTTTAAGGAGGTTTTAAGTTGTTGTATCTCCTCTTGTAGATCAGCTGTAGTCGGCTGCTCTACTACAGTTTTCTCATCCTCACCAAGGCTTTCTAAGGAATCGGCTCTGTTCCCTTTGGCGGCATTATTTTCGTCCACTTCAGACATTTTGTTTTCTTGTCTTCTCTCGCTTCTTCGTGGCATTAGGTTTTTTTACTTCGTCAAAGTTAAAAATGGCGGTCAATTATGTACATATAATTGAATAATAAAAAATTGTTGCGGCAGCAACGTAGAACAAAACGATGCGGCAGCAACGTTAAATAAAATGTCAATCCGGACACAAAAATAATAAAACAATGGCGGCAAATAAATTTGATTGTAGAAATTGGTACGATAAAAAGTGGTGGCGTGGCGTGGCGTTTTATTATCTTTAAAATAGAATTACATTAAACGTAAAGACAATTTAAAATACTTAAAATATAAGAATACATACTCAATTCTGTCCTTTTGGCAAAATTAGTTTGACTTTAAATATACCCGAGAAAAAGAAGACTATTCAAAAAATGTGTCTAAAACGGAAGTTGAGAATACGAACTCAACCTAGGGTTGACATAGTTCATTTTTACATAAAATAAAAGTGACAATGTTACAAATGACAAAATTAAGTACGGCAACACAAACATAAATAAATACAATGCTGATCGAAATCAGTTAAAAAAATTCAAAATTTAAAATTTATAATTTTAATCTGCAACATCGGGAGTACAATACAGTTCTACCCAAACAAGCCGGACACTGAATGCCGTGAACATAGACACGGATAGGTTGCACTGGGCGATTAAAAGCTTCCATCCTTATAAGTCTCCGGGCACGGATGGTATAATTCCTGCTGATCTACAAAACAACCTAGATCTGGTAACAACTTGGCTCCTACCGATATATAGAGCCTGTTTATCATTGTCCCATATCCCTGATCAATGGACTAAATGCAATGTGATATTTATTCCCAAAGGAGGGAAATCATCATACACGAAAGCAAAGGATTTTAGGCCAATCAGTCTAACATCCTTTTTGCTCAAAACGCTGGAGAGACTTATCGATATTCATTTGAGAATGACAATCGACAGGCATCTCCTTTCGCCATCCCAACACGCTTATACGAAGGGCAAATCTGTTGAGACAGCAATACACTCGCTCGTGGGACATATTGAGAAGTCGCTAGAGCATAAAAACTACACAATGGTAGCCTTCATGGATAACATCGAACCGTTGGCAATAACCCGATCTCTAAGAGAGCTGGGGATTGACCAATCGATCATCAGGTTCATAACGAACCTGCTAAGTAACAGGACGATAACGTCTACATTTGGCTCAGCGAGCATTTCCAAAATAGCGGGAAGGGGCACACCACAAGGTGGAGTATTGTCCCCACTACTATGGAATATAGCAATCAATAAGTTGCTCAAAGATCTGGACTCCATGAATTTTATAACTGTCGCATACGCAGACAATGTAGCGGTGGCAGTATCTGGTGTCCATATTGATATTATCACACAAAGATTAGAGGCGGCACTCAAGATGATCTGCACCTGGACAGAACAGTGTGGGGAATGAACCCGAGAATTGCGAACTGGCTATTCGAAGCGGTAATCAAACCGACCTTATTCTATGGAATCATCGTCTGGTGGAAAGCACTGGATACTAGGGCAAATATCTCTATTATAGAGAAAGTATTGCGTAATATGGCGATCCTAATAACAGGAGCTATTAGGTCAACGCCGACGAAGGCACTTTTTGCTATGCTAAACTGGTTACCAGTAGACCAGCTAGCCAGGAAGCTTGCACTAAGAACGGCCGTTAGACTGAATGTCACAGGTACATGGAACCATAGACTGTGGGGCCATGCCAGTCTTCTGGGAATTACGAATATTATTCCCGGACTTATAGACTACTGCATCCCAAAACCCTTCTTCATGCGAAACTTCGATTTCGACATGACGGAGGGCCACCCACCACCCCCTGGCTCACTCTGCGTGTTCACAGATGGCTCCAAAAGGGGGGTGGGAGTTGGAGGTGGGGTCTATATAGAGGAATTTGGAATCAAGATGTGTTTCAGACTCCCAAATGAATGTAATGTTCTACAAGCAGAAATATCTGCTATCAAAAAAGCGGCAAACTGGCTAAGGTGTCACAGAATATCGAATAGGGATATCTGGTTTTGTACCGACAGTAAAGCTGCCATTATGTCCCTAAAAGGTGTGTTCAGCACATCAAATCTCGTCCTGGAATGCCGGACATCCTTAAATGCGATGGCGGAAAATTCAACGGTCACCCTTAAATGGGTGCGGGGGCATGGGACTACCTTAGGCAACAATGTTGCTGACGAACTAGCAAAGAAGGGAACTCTGCTTCATGATGGCGCCATTGACGTCGATTGTGGCATTCCCCTCTCTGCATGCGGGCAACGAATAAACCGTGCTCTTTATGACCTGGCCCAGGCCAGATCCGATGAGTCAACTTGTCTGACGGCAAGGACGATCTGGCCCTTACTAGATCAGAAGAGGACGGCTTCATTACTTCGGATGCCGAAAACACAACTGCGTGACTTTATATCTACGGTCACTGGGCATTGTCTATTCGGAGCCCATGCAAGAAGAATGGGCCTCCCTTACAACGACTTTTGCAGAAGCTGCCAAGATGAGGAAGAGGAGGAAACGGTCGTTCACCTCCTCTGCCTATGCCCTGCACTGGAATACCAACGACTTCAAAATCTTGGACAACGGTATTTCGGGAGCCTATCTTGTGTTTCACTACTGGAACCAAGAAGAATTAACTCTTTTCTGAGGAGCTGCGGTTGGTTCTCCAACCCACTCCCACTCGGCGAGGCATGAAAACGCTTGTTTGCTGTCTCGGCCAATATGCTATCTTTGACACTTATATTTTTTTTTTTTCTTAACTTATCTCTCTCTTTTCTTTACCTCCCCCCCATCTTACTCTTACTTTTATTTCTTTCCCTCCGCAGGTAACACAAAGGGACCAATACGTGGACCCAAGTGAGCTGTGTACTACAGCTGCCTGCTTAACCTAACCTAACCTTCTGAGTTATTTTCCTTAAGGCTGTATATTTATTGTTATTAGTTTTGTAAATTTAATTATAAGACTCTTATTGTTGTAGTACTTATAGTAAAATCTCATACCTCTGTACCTTTTATATTTTAAACTTGTAAATAAAGACTTTTATTAAAAAAAAAAGATAGGTACATATCTATGTACAGATATGCCATTTTGTACCATAGGGAACAAGTAATACAACACAATATTCTACCAATAGGAGATCTATCTGAAAAAGCGCAAGAGAAGAGGAACAAAGACTACAGATTCTTTTGTCTAGATGTTTAGAGCCATATATCTACACTGAACCAAAAATCGTAGGTAATATTAACGAAAAAAAATTAGTAGAACCTTAACGACAAAAATAGTTAAATCAACTTAATTTTTATTCAAATCTATTTATGATTTATTCATATAAAATAATTTTATTCATATAAACAGAATTTGTTTTTTTGTTAAAAACATATTTCAATAAAGCTTGAAAAAAATTATAAAAATTTAAATAAAATTCTTTAAATTAACAAAAAAAATTGTTAAAACAGTAGTAAGACATTCGAAGAAAAGCAACCTATAAAATTAGTTAAATTTACATCCCTAAAAGAAGTTAATATGACCAATTTGGCCGTTGATTTGACAAATTTTTCGTTTATATTAATTTTATTTTTGAAGAAAATTGAATATATGATCCGTCTTCTTTGAAAGTGGTGTAAGTCTATTTTGATAAAAAATTAATTAATTATAAAAGTGAATATAATTTACTATGAACATTTTATTTATAAACTTTTTTAAAAAAAATCTAAAATTTTCATTGTTTTTATCGTTATAAGTTTTCGAAGTTACTGAAGCTACAAATATAATTACTTTGAAAGTGGTGTAAGTCCACTATCCTCAAAGACATACTACTATTTAGATCAAAATTGTACTACATAATTTCTTTAGTGCTTTTTTAAATTTGTGGCAACATTGTAAATGACATAAACATTTTTTTAGTTTTCCGGAATTTCGCCTTTTCCTCGTTTATTATACAATATAATAAATACAAAACCCTTAGAAGATGCAATTCTAAGAAGGGAAAAAAATATTAATGGTGAAGAAGTAATTTAATTGAAGATACATATGTTTGATAGGGGTTATGAAAAGCAAACCATATACAATATTCTCATTTAGTGAGAATGAGGATTTTAAATCACTAAATTTATAGCCCTCACGGGGAAAACCACACAACTTTAGAAATATAGTACTAACACGTTTATATCATTATACCAGGCTCAT
The DNA here is from genome assembly GCA_949628195.1 of Phasia obesa. Lineage (NCBI taxonomy): Eukaryota > Metazoa > Arthropoda > Insecta > Diptera > Tachinidae > Phasia > Phasia obesa. Next base: position 86,423,638 of record OX451217.1, read on the forward strand.
CACATTGGAAAAATTGACAGATATGATTGATTCATTACCATAGATCCCTCCAACACATCATGACTATTGTCATGACTTGATCATAATGAAAAAAGTTTAAATATATTAAGAATACGAGTATGAATAATGTTGGTTATTTTTTATTCATTTTTAATTATTTTTATTGTGTATTTATTAAAAATTTGATAAAAAGAAATCGGTTTGTTTCAATTGAGATGCCGTAGTTAATATTTTGTAAATGTAAGATTTTTACTTTTTGCTGATTTTGAAGTGGTGTAAGTCCTTTTGAAGTCATTAAAAGTATAAAGTTTTTTTAATCAAACCTAAAATATTATTACATTATAAATTTAAATCAATTTAATATTTAAAAATAACATCCCTCTAGAATAACATACTACATATATCATTTATTTAAATTGGTTTTCAAATTATTCAAATGCAAAACCTGAAGTATCCCCATATTAAATAAAATACACTTACACCACTTCCAAAGAAAACGGCTCATATATAAATGAAAAAAAGAGCTGTAAAATAGAAGAAATTTCGTTAAATTTAATTTCAGGAAAATTATTTAAATTGACATACATATGTACATATAAAATAGATTAGAAATTTTTCAATTTATGTTTTTTGTATTTTAAATATTTCATATCAAATGCTCGCAACATAAACTAAAAGCTTTATTCGTTTATTCTTCTTGAAAAAGCGTAAAAGCATTAATGATATGCAGTTTTGTTTTGATGTTATCATTAGATAAAAATATGCAACATAATCGCATATTATTATCTAATGATGAATAGATATTGTAAAGAATAAAATTTTATAAAAAATTAACTAAAATTTTAGTCAATTTAACTTATATTTTATCATTTTTACACCCTGTTAAATAACAAAAAGAAAGAGTCATATTGAAGAAAATTCTTCAACATAAGGAATTTAAAAAAAAAAAACTTTTTAACGAAAATAATATGTAGATTTGACTTAAAAGTTTGTTTGTTGTATAACAACCTACTTTCCTTCAATTCTACACCCCATTTTACAGTATTTAGTTAAATTTTTGGTTCAGTGTACATACATATTTATGTCCAATATTCCACAAAAATGGAAATCTACCTCTATTAAATTAGACGAAGAAGCTAAAAAAACTTGGAGAAGATGAAAATAAAGACTATTTAGAAGAAATATTTACTAACATTGTTTAATTTTAATAGCATTGCAGTTCACTTAGTTATACTCCTTTTTATATATGTACATACATAGATAACAGTTTGTTCTTAATTTAAAATTTGATGTTAGTTAATCAATGATTATTTTATAAATTGATAATCAAACTTAATATGGAAATATTTAAATAAAAAATAACTGACAGCCATGTCACAGAGCTAAATTCCGTTCGGAAGTGGAATTGATTCCGTACTTTGCTTCTCTAGTAAACGAAAAATTTTTCGTAATGAAACCACTTTCAATTTGCTATGTGTAATTTATATTTTGAGCTTTTTTTAGTCGTTTAAACTATTCAGGACATCGTTTTATTAAAATGCTACTTTACATTTTATCAATTTACAGCTGTAATTAAAGATATTTCGGTAATTTTTGTTATTTTTTCTGACTTAATAACACAAATATTTTTACCTTTCAAGCATTTTATGCATTTCGTTCGGAATTGAAATGATTTCGTAATTATCATTCGATCGGGATGGTTTTAGCTTCTATAGAATCCGTTCGGTTTTAGTAAATCGAAAAAATACAATACCACTTTTTATGTATTACATATTGAACATAAGAACGAATGTGACAAAACAAAAAGTAGATGCTTTGAAAGACAATAAATATTCAAGAAATACACCTTTCCAGTTAGTAGCCCGAACACTCCGCTATATACCATTATACTCGTATATGCGCGACCGTGGGCACCAGAACAATTTTTCTGACCCATGGTCCGATATTATCTGCACAAAGTAAAGAATACACAAGTTTTACAAAATCAATTATTTTCTGCACAGCTTTGCAACGTTCCTTTTTGAAGTGTTTCGGCCTTTTTAATACAAATCTAAAGACAAAAAAAATTATTTTTGGACCCCTTCTTAAAATATATACCACAGTGCGGGGGCCAAAGTTTGACATTTTCTGACAAATTTAAAGTTAACAAGTAAAAGTGCTATATTCGGCCGTGCCGAATCTTCTATACCCTTCACCACGGTGATTTTATTTATACAGACATGTACAGCATTATCCATATTGTTGACTCTTTACTTAAATAAATTCGTATGACAAAAAATCATTATTCATGAGTTAAAAAAAAATAGAAGACAAATTAAAACAAATTTCGTTTGCTACAATTGTCGCCGTGTTGTCAGCTACTTAATGATATTGAAGACGACAGCTACATATATATTAAAAAATCAAACGCATTTAAAAAAATATGTTACTTTATATACACACATACATACATATGTATATTCTTAATATTAAATATATGATATATTAGTCATGATTTTCATTTTCAAAGAAAAATTGAAATTTTTGTTTTAATTTTTCTGAAATTGTGTGTAAAAATTTTTTGTAAAAATATTTTTTTAAAAATTTTTGTAAAATTTTATTCGAAAATTTTTTGGAAAATTTTTTAAAAAAATTTTTTTTCGAATATTTTTCTGTAAAATATCTTTTTGAAAATGCTTTGTAAATTTTTTTGTAAATATTTTTGAAAAAAAATTAAAAAATTTTTTTTTTAAAAATTCGATTGAAATTTTTTGTTAAATTTTGGACCTTTCTCCAATCTATATTGAGTTAGAATGGTCAGACTAAAGCAAAAAAAAAAAAATCCTTACAAAAAAAAAATTTCCCCAAAAAAGGCAAAACAGAATCATTAAAGCTGAAAAAAATTAAAAAAAACCTGAAAAACGTGAAAAAAATATAGGTGGGCGTGGTTTTTGGCCCGCAGCCACCAAAGGAATGATCCGATGTTGCTGAATTGCAATACCAAAATTTTCAAAACTATGCCTGACAGATTGGTGTGCTTAAATTTTTTGTATCTCTTCTGGTGCCTTGGCAAATGACATTACCACACTAACACGGACAGACAGACGGATAGACGGACAGACGGACATCGCTTAATCAACTTCTCTATGTATAAGGATCCGAAATATATATACACACGGAATGACAAACTTCACCTGTGGTGAAGGGTATAAAAACCTATTAATTGAATATTTAAGACATTAAAAACTGTTTTAATCGTGGTTTATCACTTCACTTTCATAATAAAATTGAAATAAAAATTTAACTTTCTTTATTATCGGTCGAAAATAAAAACCAAAGTCTCACCTACAAAAAGTTATGGTTTTTTACCGCCTTCACGAGAAATAACCCACCGTGCGTCGTGGAGTTTTCAGGAATGGTCCAGAATAATATCCATTACTAATAAAAATATGTTATGAGTAGTTTAAATGGCTATAAATTACTATAAATATTAATTCCACATAGCAAAGTGAAAATGGTTTTATTCCGAAAAATTTTTTCGTTTTACGTTTTCTATAGAAGCAAAATATGGAATCAATTCCACTTTCGAACGAAATATACATGTATTTTAAATCCTCTTTAACTTTTTTTATTATTGGTTGATCTTTATATTTCACAAACAAACAACAAAAACGCGTGTCATAATTCCAATCAAAAGTTATGGATTTTAGACCGCCTTCTAGTCAAATGGCAACAAAATGACGTTCACCACCAGCAACCACAATAGTGGTGATGAAACCCACCCTGCGGTGTTCCCCTAGTAAGTAGCTTTCTCAAACAGCCCCCTCCCAGATCCGAGTGGATAATTCTGCTACTAAGCATACTAATAATTCACTCCATGAAGAAGTCCTGAATATTAAGATTTACTAGTGATTCCCTAGTAGCCTTCAGTTTAACATTGTTGAAGGCTCCATCAATATCTAAGAACGCCACTAACGTATATTCCCTATCCTGTAAACCGCGCTCTATATACAAAACCACTCTTAACCGATTTACCCTTCAGGTGAGCAAGCTGAACGTCACTGATGACGTGTCAGTTGTGTTCCCAAGTAAAGATGATTACGCATTTTCCGTATTCATGAATAGTTCCAGGGCCTCAGAGCTAGAATCGTTTCGTGACCTATCGTATTTTTGTATATATAGAATTTACCTAGGGTCCTTGGATAATATACCAGGGAAAACTAAATATGCTTTTATATGTCGTATTTCAATTTTCCAGAGAACTTTCGATGAAAAACATATTTTTGTTAATCCTAAAAAGATTTTTTTAGAAATGAAATGTTTCGAAATAACAAATTCAATTGTATTTTTTTAGGATTAACATTTTTTATATGAAATTTAGCATCGCGTTGTTAAATAATAGTCGCTTAGTTTTTGTTTACACCAGCCAACGGTGAGTACAAAGTATTTTAAAAAACTTTAGTGAATTAAATTTTTTTTGTTGTTAAGTTTTATAAATTCAATGAAAATGATTATTAATGGTCAAGCTACTTTAAAATATTTTTTGTACTTATTTGCCTAGTTTACGACTTGGTAAGTTTAAGCCATAAAGTTTTATAAAGTAAGAAGACATATTTTTATGTTTAAGTAATTCTACTCAAAAATAAGTTTATTATTCAGTTACATATTTGTTTGATATTCATTTCGTCTGGGTCATATCAAGTAGGTGCATTCGAAAACTTAGACAAAGTAAAAATTTAAGTGCAGCGAAAAATGCAAAGCAAATTATATTTGCTACACAGTTAAAGGGACTTCGGATGCAATATCAACATTACGCTTAATTGCAATTTTAGCTAAACCCGATGAACACTCCGAAGCGCCGCCCATTAATACTAAAAGCAAACCATTGTGTGCCATACTTTTCCAAATCTTTGATATCCATTTGCTAACACTATCTATTGTGGTATCGAATGAGGATGCTCGCAATTCATCTGTTGTTATATTAAGATTACAAAGGGTTAATGCGTTTTCCATTGATATTTCTTTGCATTTGCGAACTGCTTCTTTGTTTGATGAAAGTTCATACAGTAAGAGGCATTTATGGGCATTGTCTGTGGTTGTGGCATTTTCAGCCTTTTGCAATAAATTTTGCACTGTTGATGGCAGTGGACTGGCAGTGATTATTGCTGTACGTCTATCCCGTTGTGAAGCATGAGCAAACAAATTATTTTTTATTGTGTCACCGCTGGCGATTCTTATTATGTCGTGTAGTCGTTTCTTTTGTGTTAAAATTTCATCTCCGAATTCCATACTGTTTGCTAGTTTCAGTTTAACAAGTTTTAAACTTGAAACTGAATCTTCAACAGAATCGTGACCACCATCATGTTCCTGAATAGTCTCTTTAAGAAAGGTAGTGGCCAATTTTTGCAATTTTGATTTTCGCCTTCTTACGCCGCTCATATTAAAACAAACGCTTGTATCAATAACATAGGGGTGCATCATTCGCATTGCATTTAAATCACAATTCAACGACTGACCGACCAAAATGGCGTCCAGAGGTAAGAGTTCTTTAACTTCCTTATGGACATCGGTAAGGGTTTTAGTTACTTTCATCATGATCTCCTCAGTAATGCCAGAATATTGGGTTAAATAATCGACGATTTTGTTAGTGGGTCTTACAAGGGTTTCGTACACTGTCTCACAGTTTTCATTTACTATTGAAATACGCGTTAGCTCATTTATACCTTTGGATGTGCGACACATTTCACAATCGATACCAAAGAGGGGGCTACGATTGGTCACAGGGGCATATTTTTCTTTAGTCATAACAAAACTGGAAAAGTGTTTATTTAATTCTCCTCTTAAGGGCATTGGATAGCCCTCGTCCACCATTTGAAGAGCAGAAAGTAGCAGTTTCGTGCGAGGAAATTTATCATTAGGATGTAAATCATTGTTTTTTGGATCTACGGGCGAATCATCCACAGGAAAAATACCTTTTATCAGAAGAGTGGGATCTTTATTTAACTCAACGGCAGCCTCCAATGAGCCGTGCTTTTCAATAAGCTCTTGAGCTTGAACATTTGTAAGAGGTACCTGCGATAACTCTTCTATCATAGCCATTGATTCTCCTTTACGTTGTGGCATAATCACTTCTAATCTAGTTTCAAATATTTTATTAATCTTTTCAAACTTGCTTTCATTCGATAAGTAGTGATATAAAGACAATCCGTCTAGGCAAATAACCACTGTATGAGACAAATGTTGAGGTTTATCGAAGAAACACCATCTATCAGGAGAGCATGGAGATTTTTTTCCCAAAAGGGCTAACATTACTAAATGTTGCAAGTCTGTCAGAAATATAGGTGTACGCTCATTTTCTTTAACAGAAAGTAAAGCACGCTGACCAAACTCTCGAAGTCGCAAATGAGGTATATTTTCTAATTGACGTTTACGCTCCCGTAGCTCCTTTTTTAGTAGTTTATATTGGTCTTCTGTCAGATTTAAACTTTTTAATTCTTCATCCTCTTGACTTGAAGAAGCATCGTTGTTATTGTTTGAATGCTCGTTCATTTTTTGTTTTTTACTTAAAGGTTCCGCGGAGTTCCCGGAAAAACTACTTTTCTTTCCCGATTTGTTTTTATGGGTTACCTGAAAAAATAACTTATAAATTGTTTTTTTACATCTCCCATTCAATTATCACCTTTGTGAAGCCATCGTCATCATTTTCAACAACATTTTGTTTTAAAACCTCAAGTGTCTCTTCTTGTTTTTCAGCAGCCACATTTTTCACTTGTCTGTCCTGGTCGTTCAGTTTCACTACATTTGCTAAAGCGGCCAATTTCTTTTTCTTCTTTTCGCTACGCATTTTTTGTTTTGAATTGAATGTTTTCATCACCTTGATTAATTTAATTCAAATCAAATATCACTGGAGCCTTTAATTATACTTATTATTTTACAATAAGTACATAAATAAATATGTGTACTTATCACATTTATTGAATAGCACAAAATAGTCTATGTTGAATAGGATTGTTTTGACTTATTTTGACAACATGTGCTTAGGGATGAAGAACTACAAGTAATTCTTTCGATACCAAGTACTTTTGGTATCGATATTTTGCAACCGAGTGCAAAGTAGGTATCGGTCAAAATTGCTGTTATGTATCAGTATTCGGTATTAGTACGCTATTTTCCAAGAATTTCTTGGTCGAGTTTCCAAACACATTTCGATTTTCGGGGTTGAATTAGAAATGAGGAGAGCGAATCACGTTAAAAGACTGTAGTGTATTATATAACAATTTTTTTTGTTGTTTAATTTAATTTTTTCGATTTTTGGTAGTTTTTAACCGACTTCAAAAAGTCGCAATTTACATTAGACAGAAAAATGGGCAGACAGACGAGATTTGTAGGCAAGGGGTTGTAGAGGTAGAGTGTGTATTTCATGACTAGTGTACTGGACATTTTTTCGTTTCTCTTTTCTGCTTTTCGCTTTTTTCTTTGTTGCTTCACTTTATATTTCTCAAGTCGGCCTCATTTTAATGAGTTTATATTAAACACACAGATTTTGAAACACACAAACATGTAAAGAATATAACACAGAAAATAAAATGTGCAAAAATCTGTCTGTCTTGTTTATGTCCAATGTAAATTGTTTAAGCAAGAGCAAAAGAGAATTCAAAAAATGTCTGCCCTGTTCTCGTCTGTCTGCCCATTTTTCTGTCTAATGTAAATTGCGACTATGTAAATTGCGACAAAAAGAAGGAGGTTATCAATTCGTCTGAATGTTGCTTTTTTTTTATGTTTGTGCCCGCAGAACTCAGTCATTTCTGAACCGATTTTAAAAATTTTGCACTATTAGAAAGGTTATGGCTACAGATTGGTCCCATTTTAAAAGAAGTTCAAAATTTAAAAAATTAAAGGGTGTCCCCATACAACATACATGTTTTTTACGTGTATTATAAACATTATAGGTCACCAATTTAAAATTAAAAAAAAGTGCGTATCACAGTAGCTCCCAACAACAAAAAGTAATTAAAAAATAAAATTAAAAATTAAAGGGTGACCCCATAGGTGACTTAATTTCACCTTTATTCTCCTATCTTTTGAACCGTTATAGACAAACACTTGAAAGTTGCACAGAATGTTCGTTACTATGTCTGTTATAATAAGTATAAATATTTAAAATTAGAAATTAAAGGGTGTCCCATTAGTTGGTTTATTTTGATATATATATGGTCAAACTTTTGAACCTTTATAGACAGACAGTTGAAATTTACAAAGTACTTGTATTGCTAAGTCCGCTAAAATAACAAGTGTAAAATATGAATTTGGAAATTAAAGGGTGGTTCAATAGTTAATGTAAAAGTAATATATATGGCCAAACTTTTCAACTGTTATAGATAGACAGTTGAAATTTACAAAGAACCTATATTGCTTAGTCCGCTATTAAAACAAGTATAAAACTTGGATCTATAAATTAAAGGGTGTCCCCATTATTGATGTTATTTGACCATTATGTCCTCATCTTTGGAACCGTTATAGACAAACACTTGAAAAATAGACAAAATGTTCACTACTATGTCTCGAATAACAACAAGTATAAATATTTAAAATTGGAAATTATAGGGTGTCCCAATAGTTGATGTAATTTGATGTATATGGACACAAAGTTAAAATTTAAAAAGAATCTGTATTACAAAGTGTTCTTTAAAAAGTATTTATATTAAACTTTGAATTTAAAGGGTGTCCCAATAGGTGACGTCATTTGATATATATGACCCTATCTTTTAAACAGTTATTGATAAACACTTAACAATTAGACAGAATGTCCATTATAAATTACAGGGTGTCGCAATATTTTATGTAATTTGATGTATATGACCAAACTTTTAAACCGTTACAGACAGAAGGTTGAAATTTACAACGAACCTGTATTGCTACGACCGCTATAACTAGTATAAAATTTGAATTCGGAAATTACAGGGTGTCGCAATAGTTACCGTCTTAAAGCAACATGCTTTTAAGTTTGTCTGTTTTGAAGTCGGTTTTTTTTGCAAGAATTATTATTTTTGTGATATACTAATTTAGTTTTTTTTTTTTTTTTTTTTTAAAGTAAACTTTTTCCGTTTTCGAAATTCTTGATGACATTTCGTAATTTTGAGTTTATAAGAGCTTTTTGTCATTTCCGTTTTTATACATTAACCTCCCGATTACCCGAGGAAATGGCTGGTGCCGATAATCAAATTTCGTTGCGAAATTGCCAATATTGGTAAAACAATAGATGAAGGTACTAAAAACCACACATAAGTGCTTATGATGATTTTAGGGTTCCATACCCAAAGGGTAAAAACGTAACCCTATTGTTTTCGATACAATGTTTGTCCGTCCGTCTGTCAGCGCACAAAATAGCACAAAATAGTCTATGTTGAATAGGATTGTTTTGACTTATTTTGACAATATGTGCATTGGGATGAGTAACTACAAGTAATTCCTTTGATACCAAGTACTTTTGGTATCGATATTTTGCAACCGACTGCAAAGTAGGTATCGGTGAAGGTGAATAAGTTAATTATTGTATATTTACGATGATTTTAGCGTTCCGTACCCAAAGGGTAAAAACGTAAACCTATTGTTTTCGATACAATGTTTGTCCGTCCGTCTGTCAGCGCCTTTTATCTCTGCAACCGTAATAGGTAGATTCTTGAAATTTTCACAGAAGATGTATAACTGTTACTGCTATAGCAACAAATACTAAAACTTATAGGGTGTTCCGATAGAGACGTGTTATTCACGTATATGTGTTTATTTTTATATTCGATATTTCGCTACACCATCGTCGTAGCATCGTCAGGAAATAAATATAAAAATAAAATACAAAATTTTTATAAAAATACCTAAAACTTAAAAACATACATAATTATAAAATTATTAAAAAGGTCAAATATTACAATAATTGTTTAATTTACAAACAGTAATTAAAACTATGTTCACTTTTTAAACAAGTATACAAAATTAAACCTAAAAATTAAAGGGTGTTCCGATAGTGACGTGATTTGCATGTATATGGCCTAAGTTTTGAACGATAATAGGTAGACTCTTGAAGTTTTTACAGGAGGTGTATTACTGTGGGCACCATAACAAATAGTTAAAATTAAAGGGTTACCGACAGTGACGTGATTTGCATGAGTGTGGCCTAATTTTTAAAGCATAATAGATAGACTATTAAAATTTAACAAATTGTGTACTTCTTTAGCCCCAATAAAAAACAGTAAAAATTTGTACAAAAGGTGTGTTGTCACGGCCGCTAGACAATTACTAAACATTAAAGGGTGTTCCGACAGTGACATGTTTTTCACGTGTAGTGACTTATTTTTTGAACCGTAATATGTAGATTCTTGAAATATGTACAGCAGATATTGTACTTGTGTTCTATCAGTGAAATGTTTTTCACGTATAATACCCTATTTTTTAAACCGCAATATGTAGGCGCCTAATATTTTTACAGAAAGTGTATTACCATGGTCGCTATAACAATTACTAAAATTTAAAGGGTGTTCCAATAGTGTTGCAATTTTCGTGAATATGTCTTTAATTTTTAGATTAAAGGGTGCCCCATAAGACATGGAAAAATTAACAAATTGAATTTTTAAAGTTGTACTGAACATGTTCCGTACTACGTGTGTGCGTCTAACTCGCACTTGACTGATTTATTATTATGTATATTAAGCCACATACGAGTAATAGAAAACTTATGTATTTCCGTATTTACGAAATAATACCAAGTTTAAATAATTGTGTTTGTTTTTTTTTTTGTTTTTATACATAAAACGTTTTTCTGTAGGCGCTGCGAATAATGCAATAATTTACTGTATAATAAATTCCGAACATATTTCTCAAGATAAAAAATACTGAAGCCTTGTACATATGTACATATGTATGTAAGTAAAACTTTTTTTCAAACAAAGAACATATTTATTCTGATAAAAGTAATACTAAAATTAAAGGATAGATATTATACAAATGGCGTTTTTAAAATATAATTCGGATAGAAGCGTAAACCTTCCAAAGAATGATCTCTACATAGTTTGCCGATTCGTTCCGCTGCTAACAAGCGCTCTTTAGCCAAAATTAAAGAAATTTTTCTTAATTTCGCCAGATCTTCGACTGCTAAAGATACTGATTTAACTACCAATTCAAAGGTATCACAGGCAGTTAGTTCATCATTTTGCGATTCCAACTGTAATACCATAGTTCCACTAGGAAAAGTACGCAATTTAATAGGTCCCTTTAGCAAACGACATGCATTAAGTAAATCTTCAGGCGATAGCAATTCCAAACCACGTGCACGATTAACTCGACAATAAACATCAGCTAAGGACATCATTCCATCAGATTCCTTTAAATTTTTGCAGAAAAGTTTAAAAATTTCCAAGTTTTCAACAAAAAATATTTTTATACCTCTAAAGGGTCAAGTAACATAATACATATTTGCTCCGCCAAGCTTTTGTAATATTCTGACTCATTGGTAAATCCTTCTCTTGTAACAGGGTCTTCTATTCCCAAACTTAGTAGATATGACTTGAAGCGTACAGTCTCATCGTTAGAAATTTCCCCTTTTTGAGAACGTATTTTGTCACTGATAGCTCGTGATATGCCCACCATTTCTTTTGCCATTCCCATCAATACTCTTAGGTCTTGAAATGCTAAAGCAATATTTTCGTCAGTTTCTTTGGTTTTTTTCTCAATGGCTTTTTCAATTCCACCTATTCCAGTTCGCATTCTTAACCTAGCTTCTCTTGTAACATTGTCTTTCTGAATTCTATTTTCACTCTTCTGCTGTTCTAGTATACTTATTTCTACCTCCCATACTTTTGCCTTTAGTGTCTCTCTTAATGCATTTGTAAATTCTGGTAGAATGCCATGTTTGCCAGACAGTTTTATAAATGCATGTACACTATCGTCGACAGGTCCTGGTAGCTTGTCATTATCCGCTTTTCGTAAGTGCAAAATCAAGCGTGTTTTACGGCCAAATAAAAAATTACTTGCTTGCTCCTCACTAACAGAAATCACATACTTTAATTGTAAAGATAAACAAACGGCCGCATTGGCAATATCACTAGAACTGCCCCAAAAAAGACGATGTGATGTTAATATCAAGTCTCCGTCTTCAAACTGAGTCTAAATAAAAATATAACATGTAAATGGATTAGAAACATAACCAAGCTATATTAACTTTTTACTTTTTGATCCCCATCATATAATTTGACTTGTGATTCTTTACAAACAAATGCTTCGTTTTCTCGCAATCTAGCCTCCACATATTCCAAACGATTCATATTTTAAAATTAGAAACATATGGAAATGTTGTAAGCAAGGCGAATTTATTGTGCCATGGTTGTAAGTATGTAAATATTTATCTTACTTAACCAGAATTCGAAGACGATGAAATATTGTTGGCGGCGATTGTTGTTAAGAAAAATTATAAGAACTTTACTCGACATACCGCACACCAGCTTTAAAAGTGACACAATACAAAATGCTTAGATTTCGGTTTTATACACTGAAATTTTGTCTTTATTTCTACAAAAGTAAAATTCATCATATGATCTATTTTTTGAAAGTGTTATAAGTCTATTTTTTAAAACAATAGATACCATCTCTCCATAGTTACAATCAAATACATTAGAGGACAAGGTTACGCCATCACGAAAATAAAATGTAACTTTTTTGCGCATTTCGGCCGAATGACGTCACGAAAATGTCTTCCTATTGGCTAATAATTCTGACTGAGAGTATAACTAACGAGTGATTTTTTAAGAGCTTGAGAACTTTTTTTTTTAAAAAAACGCATAAAATTTGCAAAATCTCATCGGTTCTTTATTTGAAACGTTAGATTGGTCCATGACATTTACTTTTTGAAGATAATTTCATTTAAATGTTGACCGCGGCTGCGTCTTAGGTGGTCCATTCGGAAAGTCCAATTTTGGGCAACTTTTTCGAGCATTTCGGCCGGAATAGCCCGAATTTCTTCGGAAATGTTGTCTTCCAAAGCTGGAATAGTTGCTGGCTTATTTCTGTAGACTTTAGACTTGACGTAGCCCCACAAAAAATAGTCTAAAGGCGTCAAATCGCATGATCTTGGTGGCCAACTTACCGGTCCATTTCTTGAGATGAATTGTTCTCCGAAGTTTTCCCTCAAAATGGCCATAGAATCGCGAGCTGTGTGGCATGTAACGCCATCTTGTTGAAACCACATGTCAACCAAGTTCTGTTGTTCCATTTTTGGCAACAAAAAGTTTGTTAGCATCGAACGATAGCGATCGCCATTCACCGTAACGTTGCGTCCAACAGCATCTTTGAAAAAATACGGTCCAATGATTCCACCAGCGTACAAACCACACCAAACAGTGCATTTTTCGGGATGCATGGGCAGTTCTTGAACGGCTTCTGGTTGCTCTTCACTCCAAATGCGGCAATTTTGCTTATTTACGTAGCCATTCAACCAGAAATGAGCCTCATCGCTGAACAAAATTTGTCACATTTGAACATTTCGAACCGAACACTGATTTTGGTAATAAAATTCAATGATTTGCAAGCGTTGCTCGTTAGTAAGTCTATTCATGATGAAATGTCAAAGCATACTGAGCATCTTTCTCTTTGGCACCATGTCTGAAATCTCACGTGATCTGTCAAATACTAATGCATGAAAATCCTAACCTCAAAAAAATCACCCTTTATAAATTATGAGAGTTTTTTATTAAAAAAGTTGAGAGTTTATTTGCATGCCAATTTTTGCCAATTTTTTCAAGAAATTTGTTGATTACAGACCAAGGCATATTCATCAGGTAACCTCACTACGAAGGGGATATATAAAGGCGAAAATGTTTAAATTTTTTTTATATGGAGTTTGATAGTTCAACTTCCATTTAAGGGGAAAAATTGTAAGTTTAACTGTCAAAATCCATATAAAAAAAATTGATTATTTTCGCCTTAATATTTCCCCTCAGTAGTTACCTGATGAATATGCCTTGTTACAGACTTTAAATTGGCCGAACAACGTAATCTAACGGCAAAACATGCGCATGGCGTAATCTTTTCTTCTATCATTCTTGGTTAGCCAATGTTCACACGTAAAGAATTTTCATCATAACTTCTAATATAACGTCGCACAGAGGGGTATTTTGTCAATCTAGCCGGACATTAGGCAAAAAATTAATTTTGTGAAATGTAAAAATGTAAGTAAGCAGCTTGACAGATAACAAAATTCTGCATCGTATAGTGAATTTTCAAGGTATTTGCTTGAGATTTGTAGTTTTGGGACACTGTTAAAATCAGGAAAGTTGAGTAAATCGCATACGTTTTTATTGACTCTAAACGATTTTGAGAGGTTTGCAATATATTTTTGGTGGCTAAACGAATAAAGATTTTGTATTGATTTTTATTAGTAGCTACTTTATTAATTTTTATTAGTTGCTACTTATATTAATTTTTAGAATTTTTTTTTAATATTTAATGATAAAAAATTTTATTCAAAATTAAAAAAAGGTTTTTTTTTGTAAAATTTTTTGTCAAAAAAAAGTGAAAAGGTTTTTAAGAGTGATCTCCATCGCGATCCTAAAAATTTTATATATCACTATAAAATTTACGATCTCTCGTTTTTAACTGTAAAAAAAAATGTTGCTCGTTTTTCTTTCGAACTATCTACTTTGCACGCCAGAATTCGTATATTTGAGAGCATATAACACCTGTCATATAAAATGACAGTGAAAAATGGCAAATAAAATCTGATGCGCGAGGAAGTAAAATATCCAAAAAAATGTAGAATTGAATTAGCGCTAATAGTGGTACAACTGTTATGAATGAGGCATTGTTGCCTATTGGGGTGTTATCAGAAGATGCGGCTGAGGCACGAAACAAACATTTCCGGCTTTACAGGTAGAATTTTTCTAGAATGTTTTCAAGGGTTCAGTGTAACATCATCTAAGTGCAAAGGCGAAGTTGTTTTAAATAAATTAATTGTTATAATTTTAAATAAAATGTATCGTTACAATCATAAATAAGTTCTTACTATAAATAAATGAATTATTTTCAGATAAATAATATACTATAAAGTAACAAATTACAAAAATATCTTTTTAATAATATTCTTGGGAGGCGGGGATTGGTTAGGCATTGGAAAGCTTAAGAAAATAAAAATTTTTTTTGCACAAATAAAAAATAAAATAAAAAATTATTTTTTTTCACAGTGACATCTTGGGGGTGGGATTGGAGGAATACCTCCCCCTGCCCATAAAAATAAATTTTTATGGTTTTAAGAAGTATGTAATCCATT
Organism: Phasia obesa; assembly: GCA_949628195.1. Lineage (NCBI taxonomy): Eukaryota > Metazoa > Arthropoda > Insecta > Diptera > Tachinidae > Phasia > Phasia obesa. The sequence goes on from OX451217.1 coordinate 86,438,927, forward strand.
TCTTTTAATAATTACATTATTTTTTCAAATAATTTTTTATTTCACCGCCCACAAAAGGGGGAAGGCTAAAAATGGCATTTAAGAATCTCTTGAGTCCAACTTTAAGTTTTTGAACATTCTTTGACCTCAAAAGTTGTAATTGCTAAACAAAAGACGGGAAAATTAAAAAAATTCTTACATTTTTCAGAGGTAGGATTAGTTCTTCCAAGGGGAACTTTTTTCTCCTTAGTCCGATTTTCCCTATTTTATAGCTTTAACAACATATTATTTTATAGCTTTAACAGATAACAGATTTTTGTGCAAAGTTTCATTAACCGAGGGGCACTCAGTAATTTATTTGTACTATTAAAGCAAACTTAAACTCAGCACAGCTCTTGAAAATAATAACAATAACTTGTTTATAATAAAATGTGTCTGTCATTCTTTGGAGTTGTGTTCTTCTTACGCTTTTCTTCCATCATCGGTAAAAACTTTGACAAGGAATATATACAATTATTTGTCAAATAGTCAGAAGAGGTCCAACTAATTGGACAATATTATAGGTCTATTCGAAATAAAACCAAAAAAAATTTTGTACCCCTGTCAGACTCGCTAGTTACGCCATTCCTAGAAACTGCTGTTGTTGATGTACGAAGCATTAAAGATATATTTTTTATTTGCCACAAACATTGATACCGCTAAGTTGATTAATTTAAGTTAAGTAATTTAAATTCAATGAATAAAAAGTATTCAAGTTTTCTAAAATATATTTTAGCAATTACACATACACAACCATATAAATACAATTTTTCAATGCCAGAGTAGAAAAAAGTTAGTTTGTGAAGTTATAAAAGAATTTTCCTATTTTGTTGAAGAAAGAGAAGGAGCTAGGAACTGAGTTCAGGCAACTAAAATTATATGACCTAAAATATATTTATCCTGATAAAAATATAAACTTATTGGATTTATTGGAAAAAAATATCAGATGCAAATAAAAATCCTAGTCTTTTGTTTCGCGATTTGAGTAATTTTATTTAAAAAAATCTTTGTTTTAACACGTTCATGAAATACATTCTATTTAATCATGCGTTATATTAACATGTGATTTTATTGTGAATTCTAATTGAAGATAATTTATAAGAATGCATTTTTCTTAAAAAGATTTTTTGATTTAAGAGTTTGTTTTGTTATGGTTTGCCTTTAATGAAATATGATTCATTGGTAAAACAAAGCGTTTTTAGTTTGATGTTTTTATAACGATTTCAATAAGCTATTTTGACGATAATGACGTTTTTTCCGAAAAATATGACGATATTACCTCTAAAAAATCTGGCAGCTATGGCTACAATGTCTGTCCGTCTCTCGGCGCCTTTTATCTCTGGAACCGTAATGGGTAGACTCTTAAAATTTTCACAGATGATGTATAGCTGTTTCTGCTATAGCAATGAATACTAAAACTCATAGGGTATTCCGATAGAGAGGTGATATTCACGAATATGTGTTTATTTCTTGAACTGTAGGAGGCATAGACTAAAGAATTACAAACAGTAATTAAAACTTAGTTCGCTATATAAACAAGTATAAAAAAATTAACTTAAAAATTAAAGGGTGTTCCGATAGTGGTGTGATTTGCATGTATAAGGCCTAAGTTTTAAACCAATAGGTGGACGCTTGAAATTTTCACAGAAGGTGTATAACTATGGCCGCTATAGCAACGTATACTAAAACTTATAGGGTGTTCAGAAAGTGACGTGTTATTTGCGTTTACGTCTTTATTTCTTGAGCTGTAGGAGGCAGACATTTAAAATTTACACACAGTAAATAAAAGATTGTTGGCTATATAAACAAGTATAAAAATTAAACCTAAAATTTAAAGGGTGTTCCGACAGTGATTTGTATGTATATGGCCTAATTTTTGGCCATAATAGGTAGACTCTTGCCATTTTCACAGATGGTGTACTACTATGAATTTACTATGATATTTATAAAAAGAGTAAAAAATAAAGGGTTTTCCGATAGTGACCGAATTTGCATGTATAACACCTTATTTTTTGAAACGTAATAGCTAGACTCTTAAAATTTGTACAAAAGGTTTCCACGGCCGCTATGACAATTACTAAAAATTAAAGGGTAGTCCGACAGTGACATGTTTTTCACGTATAGTGACTTATTTTTTAAGCAGCAATAGGAAGACTCTTGATATATTCATAGAAATGGAATTGTCATGGCCGCTACAGCAAATAATAAAATTAAAGGGTGGTCTGACAGTGACATAATATGTTCGAAAATAACCATATTTTTTAGTAGACTCTTGAAATACTTACAGTAGATGTGTTGCTTCGGCCGCTGTAACAATTACTAAAAATTAAAGGGTATTCCATCAGTGACATGTGTTTCACGTATATTACCTTATTTTTTAAGCCACAATAGGTAGGCTAAAGGGTGTTCGGATTGTGATGCAATTTTTGCGGATATGAATATCATTTTTCAAATGCAAATTTATAGAGTGTAAATATATGTCGCCTAAAGCAAAAAATATAAAAAATAATAGTTAAACGGTTTTGCGAAAGGGTATTTCGATAATGACACCATTTTGCATATATAACCTTATATTTAAACAGTGGTAGACTGACACTTAAAATATACACACTATATATTATAATATCTACTGTAACAACAACTAACGAAAATAAATTTGATAAAAATAAAAGGGTGATCCGTAAATGTCGGGAATTTGAACTTCTCTTCTGAACGTTATAGGCAGACAATTGATATTTACGCAAGGTATTTAGTAAAAAATAATTAAAAATTAAAGGCTGCCCAATAAAAAATTAACAACTTTAATTTTTAAAGTTGAACTGAACATAGTACGGAACCCTACGTGTGTGAATCTAACTCGCACTTGACTGATTTATTTAATTTTCGCCGCATGGTTAAGATATGAAATAAATCTTAAATATATGTACATATGTACATATATACATATACATATATGTTTAAAATTAGCAAAAGAAACTAAAATAAACTTTTTGAAGTAAAAACTTCACGTTGAGCACTTTTTGGTTGAAGAAAAAAACAGATTTCAAAAACCGTCGTCACCAAAAACTCGTCATCATTATTGAAGTGAAAACTTGTTTAGGCACGGTCTGACTATCCGACGATCTGAATGTAAGTCAGACTGTGTGACAGGCTGACTCACTTTCTGACGGTCTAATGGTTTGACGAACTTACGGTCTGACGGTCTGACTCACTATCTGACAGTCTGACTCACTATCTGACAGTCTGACTATTTGACGATCTGAATATTTGACGGACTGTCTGACGATCTGACGGACTACCTGATGGTCACACTGACTATCAGATGGTCTGTCTTACTGTATGTCTGACTGTTCTGTCTATCGGTGTCCCTGCCATTGAGTTTGTCGTTATGCAACAAATGCAACATTACAATGTTTTAGTTTGAAAAAAAAACGAAACATGTTTATTTTCTATCTGATACAGATTTCGTACTGATTCAAACAACATGTTTATATAGCTCACTCTATTTACTCTTAACACAAATGTTATATATGTGAAACTTGATATTGACAACACTTTAATTTTAATGCCTATTGGCAACCCTTTTTTACATGGTTCTAGAATGTTACTTATTTTGTACTCAGTAGCTTTATAAAATTGATAAACGTTTTTCTTAAAGAACAAAGTTTCGTTTGGTATAATAATAACTCTGAGTATTTATTAGTGGTGTCAGAAGTGGACACAATGGATGAACAACAACTGAATGCAGTTCTTAACTCATTAGCTGGTGCAATACGTACGGCAGTAACAGAAACTGTAGAAGCATCGAGGCCGCAATCTGTGGCAACAGAATATGCGAGTACACCCAAGCCACCATCGTTTTTTATGAGCGAGTTTAGGAGCACTTATGGTTCATCAGTAACTGGGCATTGAGACTTAGCAAAATTTCACAAGAAGAGTACCATAACTACGCACGTGTACACATAGGTGGCGAGCTGAACACAGCCCTTAAGATTCTGATCAGCCCCAAACAACCAGAAGAAGTAAACTATGAGGGCATTAAGTCAATACTGATAAATCATTACGATGGAAGGAGAAATATATATGCAGAAAGTTTTAAATTTCGGCAAATACGTCAAAACGTCGGTGAATCGTTGGCAACGTTTTTCGTTACGCCAAAAACAAGCTGCTTCATCATGTGATTACGGAGCCTTTCTTGATAGAATGCTCATAGAACAAATGATCTTTGGAATTGAATCACGTATTATTTGTGATGAGGTGATTGCCAGACAACCTAAGAGCTTTGCTGAGGCATACGAGATTGCTTCCTCCAAAGAATTAACGCAAGTATCAACGAGTGTGGTAAATACAGGCGATAGCATTACGACAGAATACAACAGGTGAAACAAATTGCTATGGCTGCGGTGGGAGGCTTGCACGCAAAGATTGTAAATTTAAGAATGCAAAATGTTTTTCATGTGGCAAGGCAGGACACATTAGAAAAGTGTGTAAATCAAATACAAGGCGGATATCAGACACGGTGGATATTTATGAATGAGATTTGGTACAAACGTCTCAGGTGGCAGCTGTTAGGACAAGTGGGGTATTTGAACGTAAAATGGTGACAATGAACGTTGATGGAAAAAAGTGGATATGGAATTGGATACGGGTGCTCCATGCAGCATTATTAGCTTGAAAAATCTTCGTAAGGTAAAGACAACATTTTCGTTGAAAAAGTCCGATCGGTAATTCTCGAGCTATACTGGTCACAAGATAATGTGCATAGGACGTATAATAGTGAATGTATCTTTTGGCCGAATTAGTCGCAGGCTTAATTTATATGTGGTAGAAGAGGATTTCGATACATTATGTGATCGCGAGTGGATCGCACAATTTGCCCGGGAGATAAACTTTACTGAGTTGTTTCAGCCGTCAACAGAAGTCACCATGAGTATGAGGATCTGCCATCAGCTACGAGATTTAACGTAAGTACCATATCAATAGAAACGCCTAACCTTTCCAAACACCAATAGCACCGGTTACGGCAACTTATATTGAAATATGACGATATATTTGGCAATGTAGCGGGTACTTTCAGATGACCCCCAGTGAAAGTACATCTAAAATCAGACGCCACACCAAAGTTCGCAAGACCGCGTGAAATCCCATTTGCGTTAAAGTACGCTTACGCCAGAGAGATTGATGCTAAAATCGCAGCTGGTTTTTATGAAAGAGTAGAATGGGCTTCCACAACGCATGTGGTAACGAAAAAAAATTGTGGTATACGTATTACGGGAAATTATAAGCCAACCATAAACCCGCAAATGGTAATTGATGAGCATCCCATTCTAAGGGCTGAGAATATTTTTAACAAAATGAAAGGCGCAACAGTGTTTGCTCATTTGGACATTACGGACGCTTATTCCCACTTGGTTCTCGATGAGGAGTTTGCTCATGTGTTGACCCTGAACACTCCAACACGCGGACTGGTACGACCAACACGTGCGGTTTATGGGGCCGCTAACATTCCGGCCATATGGCAAAGGACAATGGAAATGGTGCTACAAGGCATGCCCAATATTCTTAACCTTTTTGACGATATTCTTATTTTTGCAAAAGATGTAGATGAACTTTTCAGAGTTCTGGAGGTGGCCTTAGAGAAGTTGAGGGAATTTGGATTTAAATTGAACAAGGCAAAGTGCGTATTTGTTGCATCCTCTATAGAATTTTTGGGTCATAAAATCGACGCCAAGGGGATCCATAAATCCAATAAACATATTGAGGCGATATTACATGCGGCAAAACCAAACACAATAGAGGGCCTACAATTATTTTAGGGCAAGGCGTCGTATTACTCGAATTTTATACCGAACCTGTCAACTCTGGAGAGACCTCTTCGAGATATTCTTGAAAACGGAAATTTTTATTGGACCAAGGAAGCAGAGATGGCATATGTCAAAATAAAGCAAATTTTAATATCGCCGCAAGTTCTTGTTCCATACGACCCGGCATTACCTCTTCTTCTTGCAACCGACGCCAGTAAAACGGGGCTACGAGCTGTTCTGTTCCATCGTTTCCATCGCACCATGAACGCGACGGTCCAAAAGTTCTTCAAGTATTTATTGCGCGTCATTGGACGTTGATCACCGACAACAAGCCTCTTGTGCAAATATTGCAACCGGGTAAGTCGTTACCTGTTTTATGTATATCACGTATGGCAAATTACGCCGATTTTCTTTCTAATTTTGATTTTGACGTGATCCACAAAACTTCAAAACAAAAGATTAATGCTGATTATTTATCTCGGATTACACCCGCAACACCAAAAATTAAAAAGATCAGTTCTGCTCAAGTCACGGTTAACGACCTGGATGGGTTCGACAATTTCATAATCCGGCAGATAAACCAACTACCTGTAACGGCAGAACGCATTGCACAGGAAACCCGAAAAGATCCACACCTGGGTAAAATTCTACAGTTGCTGGAGAGCGGTCGTTGCTTAGCAAAGGCTGCGTATAAAACGCCTGAAGTAAACTACAAGTTATAACATTCGAACACCGCATTGTAATTCCTCCTAAGTTTCATGGTGATGTAATAAAAGAATTCACTCTGCTCACTTGGGAGTGGTTAAGATGAAGGGCATCTCTCGATCTTTCGTTTACTGGCCGGGGATCGACAGGGACATTGAGAATGCAGCAAAGGAGTGTGAACTCTGTGCAAAGTATGCTAACGTACCGTCTAAGTGCAAAGATCATCATTGGGAGTACCCGAAGGCTCCATGGGAACGTGTCCATATAGATTATGCGGGGCCGTTTGAGAGAATGATGCTACTCATTATTAGCGATGCGTTTTCTAAATGGTTAGAGGTAAAAGTTACTACGGCAGCTGCGACGATTATGTTGATGGACGAAGTATTAGCGACGTATGGTGTACCATTAATGATTGTCTCCGATAATGGAACGAATTTCTCCTCAGCTGAGTTCAACAATTATTTGGAAAGAGTGGGCGTTAAGTATCATAAATACACTGCTCCCTATCATCCGGCAACGAAGCGGAGCGAAATGTTCAGACGGAGAAAAATGCGTTGAAGGCTATGTGTACAACGAGAGTTACGTTGAGGGAGAACTTGAATGAATTTCTAAGACAATACAGAAACGCACCGCATTCTACTACAGGACAGTCTCCTGCACAACTATTTCTGGGGCAACAACTGCGCACACGACTGGATCTAGTACGACCAGAAGAAACTAAGGGTAAATTAACATCCAAGTAGTACATGAAGAACAACTGTAATTACAGAGAGCTGTTCAATAATCAAATTGTTTACTTCCTTTCGGGTAATCCACGTATATGTAAATGGTTTAAAGGCAAAGTGACCAAGCGGTTGGGAGATATTCACTATGAAATCCTGTTCCAGGGGGAGTATTACAAGAAACACATCGACCAGATTCGTGGAACTAATCAACACGATGAGAATGTAAAGAATAACAACACACTATCTACCAGTTCAGAAATCAATGCAAACCCATCAAATCACAACGTCAATTATCCTTCCAACAGCAACGTGCAACATGAGGCAGTAATCGAGCAACAGCAAGACGATGTGAATACAAGCGAAAGAGAGAATGAGCAGGAACAGTACGAATACTTTACAACACCACCCGTTTCAATGCATAGAAATGATAACATTCCAATATCTTCCGCATCAACACCATTTGAAGGATTTACCGATTCCGCACCAACATCAACCACCACGGAGGTCGAGCAGCGAGGACAGTTGGTGCGACGCTCAGAAAGAGTTCGAAGGCCCAGGGTCCTATTCTCTCCGTAGGGGGGAAGGATGTTATATATGTGATACTTGATATTGACAACACTTTAATTTTAATGCCTATTGGCAACCCTTTTTTACATGCTTCTAGAATGTTATTTATTTTGTACTCAATAGCTTTGTAAAATTGATAAACGTTTTTCTTAAAGAATAAAGTTTCGTTTGTTATAATAATAACTCTGAGTATTTATTAACATATTAATTGCCACACAATATTAATTTCTTTTTATTTAAAAAATTAGTGAAAGAATTTAAAAATTATTATTTTCGCTTGCGCCCTTTTTGCAATAAAAAACAAACGTCTACGTCACAATATACAATTGAAATTACGTTTTATATCATAATATAATTATATGTATATTATTTCGGATGATTACATAACCAAAGAAAACTTTGTGATAATAATGCTGATATAATGATAATAAATGAAGTCTACACGAGGTGAATTTTCGTCATGATATCAATTTGACATTCATCAGGTGTGGACTCCTGTTACAAATTTCAATAAGTCCCCTTTCACAATAGACAGGGCAGACAGGGGAGATTTGTAGGCAAGGGCTTGAAGAGGAGTGTGTATTTCATGAATATCGTACTGGACATTTTTTTCGCTTCTTCTTCTTCTTCTGGATTGTTGCTCATACAGAGCAACAATGTTGGTGCCAAATGGTAAAAAGCTGCTAGGTTCTTATTTGCAGCTTTTGGTCATGTCCAGAAACGACGGTTAGGTTGAAAACAATGTTTTATTTTAGTTTTTCTGTATGTAGTTATTATTTATTTGTTTGTTGCAAATCCTTCTTTTTTTTCTTTTCTTCAAATGTGTGTAAAATTTATTTGTTAATTTTTCATGTGGTTTCTTGATTTCGAACAATTTAGGTTATACACGATAACCCAAGCGATTACACGTGGCTGATTGATGCAAACACAAATTAACTGTACCACGGTACAGCTAACCGTGGAAGCCAATCAGCCAGTGCGAGAGGGAGACGCAAACCATTTGAAGACCGAGCAACAAGGACGTCCTGATTGACCTTAAACGATAATGAAAATGACGCGCGAACGTGTTCCAAAGCTACTTTACGACTCATTTTTTCGCTTCTCTTTTCTGCTATTCATATTATATTTCTCAAGTCGGCGTCTACTTGCTTAAAATTTCTCAACAAAGTACATGTACCATAGATTTTACACACATGTAAAGTAAATAAATTTTTTGAGTGCCTCGATAGAATGATTGGTAGCGCGCTAGTCTATCAGTCTGGAGATTGCGGGTTCGATTCCTGCCAAAGACTCTGGGTGTTTTCTGCAGACAAGCTAAAAGCATCGCAGGTTGTGTTGTATTTAAAAAAAAATGTCTTGTTTATGTCCAATTGGGAAAGCATTAAGACAGAGCAAAAGAGAATTCAAAAAATGTCTGCCCTGTTTCTGTCTATAGCCTGGTACTCTGTTAAGTTTTTCATGCGTAATGCTGTCAAATTACATACATAAAAATTTTTTATGAAAATGTCATGAAAAAATGTTGCAGAAGTAGTACTCTGTTTTTGCTGTGGAAAAACATTAAAATGTTTCTGGCAACATTTTATCAAAGCTGTGAAATAAAGCAAAGGGGCATTATTTCATGTGGAATTTTTCAAACAACAGCTGATCGCTTGGCTTTTGTTAACATTTCTAAAACAATGTGGTATACTTCAAAACAATAAAATCGTAAAATTCTTTCAAATTGCAGAGTACTAGGCTTATTGTAAAAGCAGTCTAAAGCCTAGTACTCTGTTCGAATTTATGAAAAATGTTGAGCAATATTTATTATTTCACAAGGAAAATTTGACATTTAAAATGTGGTGTCTATCCCGCGATTTGAAAAAATTTTACGATTTTATTGTTTTTAAGTATACCACATTGTTTTAGAAATGTTAACAAAAGCCAAGCGATCAGCTGTTGTTTGAAAAATTCTACATGAAATAATGCCCCTTTGCTTTATTTCACAGCTTTGATAAAATGTTGTTAGAAACATTTCAATGTTTTTCCACAGTAAAAAGAGAGTACTGCTTCTGTAACATTTTTTCATGACTTTAGCCTAGTACTCTGTTCGAATTAGTGAAAAATGTTGAGCAACATTTATTATTTCACAAAAAAAAATTGACATTTAAAATGTGGTGTCTATCTCGCGGTTTAGAAGAATTTTACGATTTTATTGCTTTTAAGTATACCACATTGTTTTACAAATGTTAGTCGCAATTTACATAGGACAGAAACAGGGCAGACATTTTTTGAATTCTCTTTTGCTCTTGCTTAAACAATTTACATTGGACATAAACAAGACAGACAGATTTTTGCACATTTTATTTTCTGTGTTATATTCTTTACATGTTTGTGTGTATATAAAGTGAAGCAACAAAGAAAAAAGCGAAAAGCAGAAAAGAGAAAAGAAAAAATGTCCAGTACACTAGTCATGAAATACACACTCTACCTCTTCAACCCCTTGCCTACAAATCTCGTCTGTCTGCCCATTTTTCTGTCTAATGTAAATTGCGACTTAACAAAAGCCAGGTGATCAGCTGTTGTTTGAAAAAATCCGCATGAAATAATGCCCATTTGCTTTATTTCACAGCTTTGGTAAAATGTTGCCAGAAACATTTCAATATTTTTCCACAGCAAAAACAGAGTACTACTTCTGCAACATTTTTTCATGACTTTTTTATACAAATTTTTTATGTACAATTGTAGTTTGACAGCATTCCGCATGAAAAACTGAACAGAGTACCAGGCTTTAGGTGGTAAAAACACGTCGCAAGCATCTTAGCCGCCGCCGACGAAAATTACCCTTTCAACCGCCGCCGTTATAATTCAATCGGCTTGCTTTTTTCAGATAAATCTCTCTTGATTAGTGTCAATTTTGCTTTGTGTTGTCAAAATAAGAAACGACCGGCCAAGAAAACTTGTCTTTCTAGTTTTTGTTAAATTCTTCTGTGATTATTGCTTTTCATGATTTTAGAATTAAACTAGCAAACTTCAAAATTTTCTATACAAAATGTAAACAAAACATATGTAAATGAATAAAAAAAGTTTTTAAATTCCAGAAGTTGTGTAGTGTTGAATTACTAATGGGATGACGGGTTTTATGAGGTAAGGTCATTGTACACGACAACAAACAATAAAAAATCCAAGGAGATAAATTAAAAAGCAGTTTTCCGTTCAACTGCAACCAAAATATAGAAACATATATAATTCTTAGGATAAAATAAGTGTGTTTTTGTATGAATTACTGGATAAAAAATAAAAAAACCTGTTTCCAATGATTAACTCGTTAATAAATTGGTTTTCATATTCAGCAGATGTTATAAAATTATAGTTTATCTATGTTAACTTTTTATTTTCAAAGTACATCTTTGTATTGAACTTTTATTTTATTTTATTTTGAGTAGTGTCTTTATTTAATAAATATTTGCTGTTGGTATGTATGAAAGTGTTTAATGTTTGTTTAATCTAATGAAGTCACCTGAAAAAGATAGTTATCACATGAATATAGATACCTATAATCTATAATTAATTTTGCCTTATATCTATTAAGATAATTTTGTTAAAAAGCCTCTATTTCTTATCACTTCAGCACATTGTTTTACCATAGTTTCGACCAATGCAGCATATTGGACAGGACTTAGTTTCTCCAATTCCACCTCTATTATTTTTATTAAAATTTTTTAAGCAAGCAGGTGAGTCGTCATGGTTAGGGGTTGTGTGGGAGCCCGTGTAGTAGACAGTTTTGAATTCATGGATTCAAGATTGGACAGATTTACTTACTTTGATGTTCTGATGGCAAATATAAAGCTAAATGCTGAAAATGTTCTACCGAGTTTTACTTTTAACATAGCAACTACTTAATGCGGCTTTTGAGATTGTTAGGTTTTAACTTTTTTAACCAATTGAGCACCTATGGTTATTATTGGAGAGAAAAATGCGCCAGCTACCGATAACTGATAAGACAACGCTAAAGAAGTTTATCAAATTGGAGTGAGAGAAGATTTCGTCCTAGGCATCACCGCACCTGGTTAATTCAATTCGAAAAAGTCTTAGGTTTGTTTTCCAAGCTCCAGAACATAAATGCGTTAGTTGTTTGTATTAATTTTTTATTTAAAGTTTTTAAAATTAAATGCATTTGTTATAGCCGTAGACTTTTGACACATTAGTTTCTGATTTATAATGCTGTTTTTGTTCTTTTTAGAAATCAGGTGAATTCGTTTAATAAAAGGTTATGTAACATTAAACCGGACCCAAACGCTTATAGACAAATTAATAGTATTTTGGGCAATAAAAGGAAGGAATAATTTCCGAAACTTATCGTGGACAATTCAACTTACACAGGTGATTGCGACAAGGTGCAGCACTTCAGTGAACATTTTTCGCGGATATATTCCGTCAATGTACCCTCTTCCCCCCAGGTTCCTGACATTGATCTTCAGATACTTTCTTTTTTTAATCAGAGTTCTAATATTTCTTCTTTTGATCAAGAGTTTAGATCACTAGATAACTCGGATACGTCTCACTTTACTAACTCTTTGGAGATTCTTTAATAATTAAAACTCTTAATGCAAAAAAAATCTGCAGGTTTAGATAACATATCAATTTTCGTTTTAAAGAAACTTTCGTCAGTTGCATTCGATTATTTAACAATAATTTTTAATAACTGTATTAATATTGGTTACTTTCCGAAATCCTGGAAAATTGCAAAAATTTATCCGCTTCAGAAAAAAGCAAATAATTTCCATATAAATAACTCGAGGCCTATATCAATGCTGTCAAACTTAGGCAAGTTATTCGAAAGAGTAATAAGATTTAAAATGGACTTGAATGTCAGTTTTGAATACATACTTACCTCCAAATCAGAACGGAATAATTCTAAAACTAATGCGTATAGGATTTGATCCTTTTATAATTAAACTATTTTTAATCTTTTTTAGGGTAGATTTTTCTTTGTGCAGTTGAATGAGATCTGTTCACAACAGCGACAGATTTTTAGTGGAGTACCTTAGGGTTCAATTTTAGCTCCACTTTATAGTGTTTTGGTGTACGATTTTCCGGATTATTTGAATGGTTCAAGCAGCATTTTATATGCTGATGACTCTTTGATATACGCACACCAAACCAATCCTGAATTGGCCATGGAATGCGTATCCGCACACCTTGTGGTTATTAATAAGTTTTATAAGGATTGGGGTATTAAAATTAACCCTTGTAAATCTGAGGCTATTTGTTTGAGAAACCCGTCAGGAAAGTGTCCATACTACGTTGTTCCCCGTAGTAAGTGCTTAAGTTTGTCTTTGGACGGTATGGAGATTCCCTTTAAGGATAGTATCAAGTATCTCGGTGTAAGTTACAACAAGCTCGTTAAATTCAATAATCATGCACGCTTAACGGCTGTGAAGGCCCGCAGGATCAAAGCGATATTCTTGCCACTTTTAGTGAATCGAAACCTAAGCCGGGAGTCAAAGCTTTTAATTTACAAAGTGAGTATAAGGTCAGTTTTATTATATGGGTTTCCAATTTGGTTTACAATTTCCCCTACGGTTGCTAAGGAACTCGAAATATTCGAACGTAGTGTCTTGCGACTTTGTTTGGGACGTAATTTTAAATCATAAAATATACGGTTTTCGAACAGATTTATTTATGGGGAATCAAATATTATCCCCTTATGTTTTTATGCCCTAACTTCGCTGCAGAAGTTCTGTCAAAATTTCAGATATTTATAATCGAGAAATTAATTTAAGCTGGTCTAATTGTTTTTACATTTCGCCATTCGGTTTCCTTAATGAGGATCTTAGCTCACAAAGTCTTTCACTCTTACCAAATTTTTTTAAATATAATGATCGTACTTGCCATGGTGGCTGATGGCATTCTGTTATTTTAAGTGTCTTGTTTGTAGAAATTTCGTTCTACAATAAACTAAATTCGACTTTTGTAGTTTTTGGTTTATTGTGGGTCGGCTGTTATCTTTTATATTTTAACTTAACTTTTAGTTAATCATTTTTTAAAAGATTACAAATTTAAACATTAATACTCTCTTTTTGTATATTAAATATGCAGCTTAGGTGTTCACTTATTTTTATTGTTTTGGATTTATAATCCACCCCATGTACATATTGTAAATAATTAGATTTAAGTTGTAGGTTTAGTTATTTATTTATCCTTAGTTTAAGTTTTCTTAACTAATTGTAAACTTGGTATCGGGAGCAAGCACATTATTTCTTTTCATTTTTACCCATTCCGTTGGTCAAAAACCTACATTATCATAGCAAGTTGCGTTTTCTTTTATTTATATTAGAATCATACATATAGTTCTAAGTTTTCTTTCTATTTAGCTTTAAGAAATTCTTTTGTGTTCTGAACACATGAAGTCTCAATAAATTCAATTCAATTCTTTTTAGAAAATCTATAAATAATTTATTTTCAAAAGATCTGGGGTCTAATCACTGCATTCGATATCAAATAAAATCTCTCGTAATTTTTCATATTGGTATCATGGCATTCGATATCGAATAAAAAGTATCGAAATTTCTTACGAAAGGTAACATTTTTAAACCATGTTTTCTTGTTCACTTGTTGACTTTATTACAATTTCATATAAATAACGATTCGAAACATGTCATAATTATTTCTTAATTATAAAGAGAACTTAAGTCTAAATAATTAATTTATTAATTAAAAAATAGTTCAAATAAAATTCATATAATTTCACAGAGCGGGCACGGCTTTGACATTGTTAACTTCAACACTATTGTGTTAAAAATCAAAAATATACATTTGTAAAATAAAAATATCTAATTATTGTTAATTGCTAACCAAAGGTTAGCTAATAGCAAGACAGATATATACCATTTTCAAATAAAAGAAAATATATAAAAATAGAATAAAAATAAAGAAAAATGTTTGCTTGGTAGTATAATATAAAAAGAAATAGTGTAAACAATTTCAAAAAAGCTTTATCTCCTATGAAATATAATGTAGAATTTAAATTTCTCATATTTTGTTTCTTTGATAAGTTTGTTTAAATAGAAAATTAATAACAATTGAAACTACTGTGTAGATAGATACGAAGAGTACTGATGACGGACGTAGCTGTCTAGAAAATGCATTCTGCTTTGCTGGTATCTAATTTTTCTTTATCTCTTTATAATTAAGAACTTAAGCCTAAATAATTAATTTATTAATTCAAAAATAGTTGAAATAAAATTCATATAAGTTGTTTTTTTTTGTTATTTTTTAACTTTAAAATCTTCAACACTATAAGAGCGTAGACTGATGACACCTAGTGTATACCTATTTATAATATAGTTAACACAAGCACTGTTCAGTAACTGAAAGTTAGTATTAGTTGTTACTGGAAAAGTGTTCATTAACTCGAAAAACTAGCCAGAAGAGAGTAAAATAAGAGAATAAAAATGTGAGTGAACAAAATTACTCGCAAGTTTTTGCTAGTAAAATTTTTACTAGCAAGAATTGGTCAATAAGCTGTTCGGGGTTTTGTTCAGAAATTACTTTTTTGGAAAAATTTTATGAAAAAAGAATTTTTGCAATATTAAGGAAAATATCTGTATCTGAATATAAATAAAGTCAATAAAATGTTGTTGATGTATTATTTTCCTTTTATTTAGCGAGGGTAAAAAACGGTAAAAATTAAATTTTCTATTTTAAATTTAGGTTTTTATTTTAGGTCTTTTTATTTTTAAATAATAAATAGTAAACTCGGGAATGATACATTTATTGGTATTGTAATTTTTTCCGCTACAATTCTGAATTTAAAATTGGTATTGTACAGTTTTTAATTTATTTTGAATAATACACGTATTTATGTGTTTTGGAATATTATTAATCTTCTTCTATATATAAAAATAAGTTGCATTGTGTTAGTAATTGATGTTCTTTGGAATGCATGATCTGGTTTTGTTTCTGCAAAGTTTATATGAAAGGTGACGTCAATACGAAGGTTTTTATGAGTTATAGCCGGAATAGTTGGCGTGGTACCGCCCATACAAAGTGAAAAATTATTATCGTGTTCCTGGCGAACTGCAATAGATGGCATCTTAAAACTTTGCTAGAGTAGCCGTTGTGCTAAGGCGCATAGTCTGCCAAAATACAGAATGAATTGGGACAGTGGGCGTGGTACCTCCCATACAAAGTGAAACATTATTATTGTGTGTATAGAGAACTAAAAAAGCTATAGTCTTCAAAGTGGGTACAAGTAAACCCCATATCCATGCGAATACTCTAGAAAAACATAGGCTTAATTGGGACAGTGAGCGTGGTACCTCTTATACAAAGTAAAAAAATTATTATTCTGTATCTAGAGAACTGCAATAGGTAGCGGCTTGGAATTTTGCATCAGTAACCCCCGTATTAAGATACATTGTGTAGAGAAACATAGACTGAATTTGAATGGAGGGCGTGGTACCTCCTACACAAAGTGAAAAATTATCGCGTACCTAGAGAATTACATTAGGTATAGTCTTGAAACTTTAGTATAGTCTTGAAACTTTGCACAAGCACAGATTGGATAAGAATACTGGGAGTGCCACATCCCATTAAAAGTAACAAATTGTTATCGTGTTAATATATACTACTTATAGTCTAGCAAAATCAGGTTGGATGGGAACATTTTTGACTTGAGAATAGGGTGCGTTTTCCAGTTAAAGGTTGGTCATACTTTTCTTCCAAGTGTTTATTGAATTTTTTGTGGATGGCTGTAGCGAAGCGCACTGGGGATAGCTAGTGTAAATATAGAAATTACTTTGAAAAAAGAATGTTTATTATCATTCACTAACCAAAAATAATGACATCTAAAGCTTAAATGGATCATAAACCTTTTCAAAAACTAAGAAATATTTTAAAACATAAGCGGTATTCAGTGTTTGCAAATTGTCTTGCGAAAGTGTAAATGCGTTATATCATTCAAATTTAACAAAAAAAAAAATAGGTATTTTGTTATTGGATTTTTCACAAAACTCAAGTGCATAATATAATAGATCTTGTACACTTGTACTTTTGCAAGACCATTTGCATCGAAACTAAATACCGCTATTATTTGGTTTTAAATTATTATACTTATTATTTTTGTTACTTGATTTCTTTGACTTCTATGGTTTCCTTGAGATTATTATCATCAGTTTTGACTTTTTTAAAGCGACATTTCTGGCTAACAACGAAAGATAATTTTATGTTTGCCATTTAAGTAGAATTACGTTTATAAAGATACTATTTGACGGTCAAATCAGTACAAGTTTTAAGTCCTTCCTATCGATACCGTAGTCTACTTGCTAATTTTTGCTAGTTAAGCGCTCATTTACTTTCTCATATTTGGGAGAGTAATTATGCAACTTTCTGTTTTACTTTCTTGTTGCTACATACAAAGCCTCAGTTAATAGATTTAAAACCTGATAAGAAATGCGAAAGAGGCGTCATGGAGATCCTTCTGTAGCGGCGTAGAAGGGGCTTCTGAGACGAGCCGGCTTCGTAAAGTCTTATCAGTGTCGCAAGTTGTGCCGAGTTTCATTAAGAAACCATGTGGCAACTGGACTACAAGTGGACATGAGACCCTTGAGGTACTTATGGACACGCACTTCCCTGGTTGTACTCCCCTAACAGGGGAGCACTTGACCTGCTTAGATTGCCTCCCACAAGCCCCAATCCCTATTAGCAGGAAAGGACTCTTGTGGGCTATAAAGAGCTTCGACCCGTTCAAATCCCCGGGTCCAGATGGCATTATACCTGCTGACCTTCAGCATATTGCATTATACCTGCTGACCTTCAGCATAATGCGGATCTTATAATACCATGGCTAACCCGAATATACACAGAATGTCTGTCATGGGCGTATATTCCGGAACTGTGGACTAGGTGTTCCGTCGTTTTCATCCCTAAAGGAGGAAAAACGTGGCACACCTCACCGAAGGATTTCAGACCTATCAGTCCGTCATCCTTCCTTCTAAAAACACTGGAACGGATAATTGATCTCCATATGAGAACAACAATTAATCCGAACCGACTCTCCACATCTCAACACGCATATACCAAAGGCAAATCGGTTGAGACGGTACTGCATATGCATGTAGGATACATTGAAAAATCTATAGAGCATAAGGAGTATGCATTGGTGGCGTTCCTTGATATAGAGGGAGCGTTCAACAACGTGAAACCTGAGACCATCATTAGGGCTCTGGAAAGACTGGATGTATATCAGTCAATTATTAGCTACATTAGGAATTTGCTGACCTATAGAGTCATCATATCCAATATGGGGCGGACTACTGTCTGTAGGGCAGCTAGACGAGGGACGCCACAGGGAGGGGTGCTGTCACCTCTTCTTTGGAACCTCGCCATAAACTCATTGCTTACGGTGCTGGTCTCCATGATGTTCACAACTGTAGCATATGCGGATGACGTTGCAGTAGCTGTGTCAGGTAGACACCTGGACACTATCGCAACGTTTGCAAACATCACTTAGACATATTAGTAAGTGGAGCACCGAAAGTGGTCTAAGTGTTAATGCGCAGAAAACGGATCTTGTATTATTTACCAGAAGAAACAAGATTCCTACATTTCCGCTACCACTCCTAAACGAAATGGAGCTTAAATTATCTGACAGAGCAAAATATCTAGGTGTTATTCTAGATTACAAACTGTCATGGAACCCTAATATACAATTTAGGGCAATAGCCATATATACCTGTAAGAAGGCCATAGGTAAAAACTGGGGCATTAGCCCCGGAAATGCCTACTGGCTCTTCAATACAGTGATAAAGCCCATACTAATGTATGGAGCGCTAGTATGGTGGCCTGCATTGGGTAAGCCTACATACTGTAGCATAGTAAACAAAGTACTACGCACTTCAGCCTTGATGATCGCGAGTACCACACGCACGACGCCATCAAAGGCTCTGTTAACAATGTTGCACTGTTGTTGCAATAAGGCTTAGTGCAGCTGGGGCATGGAAATCGAAGAGTTTCGGCCATGCAACTATTTTGGGATATGTGCTCATATCGACTATCCCGGAAAATATTGACTATTGTGCACCCTCAGCCATGCCGACCAGAAGGTTCGGAGTATCAACTTCAGGCACGTCATCTATGATGACACATGATCGTCATCAAGAAGACGTGCTTGAGGTCTATACAGACGGATCTAAATCGGAAAATGGAGTGGGGGAGGCGTCTTCATTCCTCATTTTCAAATAAGGATGAGGTTTAGGCTGCAAAACCAATGCAGCACTGTTCAGGCTGAAATTTCTGCCATAAAAAGAGCGGCAAACTGGCTTAGGTATCACAGGGTATATGGTAAGGATATCCAGTTTCGTACCGATAGCAAAGCTCCAAAAACTCCTTATCGGGCGTTTATACAACGTCCAGTTTGGTTCGTGAATGCCGGAGATCTCTAAATGAGATGGCGAGACATTCCAACCTGGAACTCTTTTGGGTACCAGGGCATGCGGGAATGCCCGGAAATGAAACTGCGGACGAACTGGTTAGATCTGGAACCTGCCTTTGGGACCAGGAGATAGATAAACTATTTGGCGTTCCGCTAAATTGCTGTAAAGATAATTTCCAGCAGGAACTACTGGGGGCTGCGCAAACCAGATGGTTGAACGAGCCCACCTGTATGATCTCCAGGCTTTTATGGCCTCAGTATGATTGCAAACGTACTGCAACCCTACTGAGAACCCCTCGAGGACAAATTGGCACACTAGTGGCTGTGCTGACAGGGAACTGCACTATAGGTGCACATGCTAGGAGATTAAATCTGCCCTATAATGACTTCTGTAAAAGTTGTCAGGACGAGGAGGAAGAAGAGACGGTGAAGCATACCCCCCCCCCCGCGGCGCTGTTTGGCAGCCCGTTACTGCAGGACCTTGCAGACTTATCGGGTTGCGATATTAACAGGATAAATTCATTTATCCGGCTTTCTGGATGGTTTTTGCACCAAACCTAAAGTGTGGATCAGCAGGTATCTTCCTGCTCATTCCTCTTTCGAGCAACACAACGGGACCAAAGGGACCCAAGTGAACCGGTCTTCCCTCTACACGGAGTCGGCGACCCGTGCAACCTAACCTAACCTTCTTGTTGCTAGTTTTTGCTATAAAGACATATAATATGTTACCTTTTACATTAAGCATGAACGTACGTAACTAATACTATGTTTCCACTACAACTAGAATTACTTCATTCGCTCTTTGAATGACTTTTATGAATTCGATTTGACATTTCTTTTTCGTTGTAGAGAAATTTTATTTAAATTTATTTTAAATTTTTTTGTTCGCAAATTTTTTATATGTTGCAGTTGAGTGAAAAGTGGCTAAGTACACTTTGTTAAAATCCTATTTTTTTAAATTAATTTTAAAAATAAATAAATAAAGATTAATACGTTCAATAATAACTAATATTAACTAACTTTTTCCTGCTAAGATAAAACATCAATAAAATTGTTTCAAAAAAACTATTAAGGGCTAATGTAATTCAAATTAAATTTTATTAAATAGACAGCTGTTTGCCTGAATCAAGACAGTAACTAGTGAACAAAGTTAACATTTTATTGCCTCATAATGCTCAAGTAAGGTAGA